>JBBHKE010000320.1:0-44942 GCA_037447655.1 Zygnema cylindricum | reverse complement strand
TATAAATAAAAAAACAAATTGAACAAAAAAAAAAAGGAAAAAGAATATAACGGGGGAACTAATTTATGTAACCCTTTTTTTTTTTTTTTCCCAATTGAAAAAGATGAACAAAAAATTGGGTCCACATTTAAAATGGGTATTTTTCCAGTTTAATGTTACAGAAACAAAAAATAAAAAGAGTAATGATACCATTAATAATGAGTAAAGGTAATTCAAAAAACTGCTCTAAATTTAAGAAAAAATATTCAAATTTCTGTCTACCTATCTAGCAAAATCTTTGTTTATTCTAACCAATCACATTTCAAAAAAATTACATTAATTTCCTGAATTTTTTTTAACCTATATTTCCAAAACTTGTTCAATTTATTTGAAAAATTTACACTTGATGGATTTCTCTAGATAAATGATATAATAAAAAATGCTAAGTTTTCTCAACTTACGTTCTCTAAAAAAGCACCCGAAAATAAGAAAAAAAAAAAAAAAAAAAGAATGTCGATAGTTTGATCATAAACTATCTCGATTTTGTCGCATAAATTTCAATTCCTCGGCACGTTTCTTTAACCTTTTCAATACGTGAAATTCTACTCCTTCTCTGAAATTGCCACTCCACCGAAAATGATCCTAACGGTAGAAAAAAAAAAGAGAGAGAGAGAGAAGAGGGAAGGAAGAGGTACTGAGCGTGTAAAAAAAAAAATAAAAAAAAATCCTGGAAACCTGGACAAATAACTAAAAAATAAAACAGAAAAAAAATTAAACCCACGACCCAAACAAACAATGCAACAAAATTAAAAAACCCTAAAAAACACCATCAACAAAATCAGTAGGAATCCAGTTTACAAGTCAACGGGAAAATAAATGTTGAATGTGAAACCAACATCGACCTTTTTCTCTTCCATTCATCATATTAAATTATTCATAGGTTGGACAAGAATTTTCGATTTTTACCTGAACTCGAGTAATAGCTTTTTGCATTTTTTCCAGTTTTCCGGGTGTAATAAGCACATTTTCCAATTGAGCTCGAAGTGTATGAAGTTCGTCAGGATCGATATTTATGCTGATGTCAGCATAGTTGATCTCATCTTGCCATGGACTATCGTGTTCTCGATAAAAAGTAACGGGAATACATCCGGAAAGAATACTCTGCAATTAAAAACTACAAGAAATAGTGACTACATTTGTAAATTTGCATTTATTTTCCGCATGACTGCATCAATTCAGTTTTTGATTGAATTTTTGAATGTTTACTTTTATCTTTCGACGAGGCTAACGTCGGTGTTGACAATGTTGATGACATTGCCTAAGGGTAATTCTGCTGATATATGTTTGAATTTACTGTTGATATTGTTAAAACTTAAGAAATTGACATTGCTATTGAAATTGTCATCGATTAAACCTCATTTTGAATCTTCTTTGACGTTTGTTTGGAATTGGAATTGAATTTGTCGATATCGGCACGGATATTGACATCATAATCAGGTGAACATTTGTCTACATGCTTCACCATCGATATCATTTGATATTAGCATTCTTGATCTAATTTCCGACATCGAAAAAAATAACGATGTTGTAAAATTTGGACAGTGAGATTCACATTATCCTTCAAATTGGAAATGACATTGACAAAGACAGTGGCACTGAAATTGAAATTGATGTAGAAACTAAAATGGACATTGACATCGATTTCAACAACATTGCCGACATCGATTCACCGAATCTATCATTGTGTATCACGCAAGATATAAATTGTTAACAAAAACAATACCTTTGACGGTCGACTTGTCCATTGAGAGTGTCCGGGAGGAGCAATACAAAACTGAGAACGACTCCATTCCTCATTTGTCTCCTCCTCCGATTTCACTCCAAAATCCCATCCCGGAATGTTACGATGTTGCCACAACTGGAAACCAAAAAACATAATACAAAAGTTTGCACATAAAAAAATATATACTCGCTCAAAAGAAAAATAAACAATATCCTTTCTAGGGAAAGCATTCCTGCTCGGGAAACCACTCTAGTTTCTTTTCAAATAAAATTTGAATCCACACTAGATGTGGTAAAAACCTAATCCATCCCTACTTCTCAAAAGTAGAAGTTCCTAAAAAAATCCCACTCAAAAACAATGGTGTGGTCTACACCAAAATCCAAATCCAATCAAAATTTAATCTCAATACATTCTTAACCAAAATAACCTAAATTGGTTAAATATTCTCACATGGTATAACTCTTTTCGAAGAAGATGTCCATGGTGTGGAATAGGAACTCCGTGATGTTGCCCTTCACTGAACCGGAATAACGCCGTTATGGTTTTAACGGTGGTTAACGGATTGGAAGGTTCCATGCGAACTAAAGGGGGAATAACTATATCTCGGTCGGCCATATAACACGGAATATCGGGAAGAGAAGGATCCGGCGGAACCCCATAATTATAGGTCAAAGCCTGCAGATAAAGAGGTTTTTCTAGGGTTTTTCAAGGTTCTTGGGGCCATTATGCAATTGTTTTTTTTTTCATCTTATTTAGAGGTTTTTTCCGAGGTTGTCTAGAGGTTTTTTGTCTTTCTTTTTTGCGTTTTTTTGTTTACGGATGAAGTATTATTTTCAGGAGCGTCTGGGGTTTCTCCTGTATTTTAATTTTCGATATGTTTGTAAATTTATGGTGCTTTGAAGTGGATTTTTTTACTATTTATTGGTGAATGTAAACTTTTTGAAGGTTTTGTGAAGGAGTATTTTACAACCTTTGAAATATTTCTTCAATTTTCGGGTCTTTTTTTATGAGCTTCTTTCAAAATATTTTAAAAGTGACTCAGCATTGTTACAATTAACTTCCATATTTGTTTTTTTCAAGAATTAGCCATAAATTCTATAAATTTTAACTCACGTTGTTTACTCTCTTTTATTTTTCGGCTCAAACAAAAAAAAAAGGTTGTTTTCCAAAGTTTCTAACAAAAAAACCAAATTTTCAATGTTTCGACAACATTGTTATCGAATTCGGTTGAAAAAAAACGACGTACAAAAAAACAAAATAAAACAAAAAATAAAAATAAAGTTAAACTCACTTGCATGCTCCTGTTGGTGCTTCCATGGTTGCTACGGACCATTTTATCTCCGTTTAACTGAAGAAAAAACATTTCTCCGTACATTTTTGTGTTAAGAAAAGTCAAAGCCGTACATCTCCCGTGGTCCATTGTTAGGATGGAAAAATGGTCTTTCCCTCGACTTCGATTAAAATACGGAAATTCAGTTCGAATTCGAGTTAGTAATTTGTCCCACATCTGTTTTATAAAATTTCCAAAAAAAAAGCAAAAAAAAAAAGTGAATAGATAAATAAAAAAAATAGGGTTTTGACGAAACAGTAACGTAAAAAAAAGAAAAAGAAAAGAAAAAAAAAGACACAGACATAAGCACACAAGTTCAAAATTTTAAAAAGTGAAAAAGTAAAAACAAAAGTAGTAAAAGTGAAGAAAAAAAAAAAAAACATATAAAGTCTTTCCACCTCATTCCTCCTTTCCTCTTTTTTTTTAAAACAGACTTTACTATTCAAAATTTTGGAAATTGCTATTAATTTAAATGAAAATTCCAAAAATATGCTATCCACAGTAAAAATTCCCCCAATTGTTGAGCATCAAATATTTGAAGATTTGAAAAAATTAACAAATTTAACTCGGATATCAACAATTTTTTTTATTTTATTGAAACTTTACACTTTCGGTTGATAAATTTCATAAAAAATGTAAATATTTGGGCCTCAAACTAAATTTATACAAAAACATCAATTTTAAACAACAAAAAAAACAATTTTAAACAAAAAAAAAAAAAATCCCACATCATTTCCCCGAGCCTTCAAAAAAAAAATCATCCTCATCTACATTTTCACCCAATATTTGGACATTCAAAAAACAAAAAAAACAAAAAAAAAAAAAAAACAAAAAAAGAGACAGAAAAAGACAAAAATAAACTAACCTTCGACGTCTCCTCCACCGCTTCCTTCATATTAACTTCCGCGTCTCTGTACTGCAACAGCGTAAAATACGCTCCGTAAAACGGAACATAGAACAGCGTCGCCTTTTCAGGATCCGTCGTACGATACTCATTACTCGAAACCAACAATTCGTTCAAAATTTTCTCGCCGTCGTACTGTACGGAATACCAAGCCGGAATCTTCTCCAAAATCTCGTCCGTCCATTCGATTCCAAGATCGTACACGTACACAAATTGCTGACGTGGATCCAAATTCTTTTCCGTACGTCGCTGTACGAAGTACGAACTCGCGCAGGTTTCGCACGTGCGATTCAGGTAGTAGTACAGAAGAAGGACGGCGGAGAGAGAAAATAAAAAAACGTTCAAAGTTTGGAAAAGTCTTTTTCCGGTTCGTTTTTGCCACGTGCGAGCGACGGATTGGCGGAGACGGAGAATTTGATCGTCGAGATCGGACGGTGGAGATTCTTCGTCGAGGATAGGGGAGGAGAGGCGGTCCATGAGAGAGAGAGAGAGAGAGAGATTGATTTATGGACGTGTAGAAATGAGTGGTTTTTTGTGGCGACGGTTAGGATAACGACAAGAGGATTTGTACAATTGCCACAAATTTACCTGATTCTTTGTCGTTTAGTGAAAATCGTACGAATAGATTCGGGTGATGTACGGTACCTGAACGTACCTTTTCGCGGATTCGAGTAGGCGGTCCATGTAAACGAATCGCGACAAAATCCAATAAAAAATGTCAAAGTCGCAAAAGTCCATGGGACAAAAATCCAGTATCACAACTTTTACCGATTAGCCTATCAGAGACGAGAAATTCGAATTCTCTAGGGTTTCCGTACAAATTTTCGTACACATAGTAAAAGAAACCAGAAATTAGGGGATTATGGTAACGCTGGGAACAAAAAAGGGGACTGATATATCTGCTGCTGAGGTCAGATCTTACAACACCTGCAGCATGACACAGAAACGACAAGATGTCGTACTGTACTGTACGTACAACAAAGTAGGTGACAACTGGCAAGAGATTAGAAACATCTTGCTAACTACAGTACAGGTAAGTACGATCCAACCGTACAGATTGAATTGTAATATTGTATCGCACGTTTAGCTATTCCCGCGTTCATTTTTTTCCGGGCAAAAGCAAAAATTTCAGCGTACAGGCGTACGGATCGCAACGACTTCTTGTACGGCAATCCTGCCGGGTTACACCCAAAATAAAATGCAGCTAAACATGGTCGAAAAGGATGGTGTGGCTTGATAAGCGCCATTTATAATACGGCATTTTTATTTCAAAACTGCTAAATGAGATTTGAATTTTTTTGCACCAACGAGAGTTTAAATCTTATGTCATAAAAACACTTGTAAGCCACAAAGGCAGAATGTTTACCACACTAAAGGACAAAAGGTACTTTGTGATTGTTGTTATCTTTGTAGGTTTGTCACCTGAAGAGGGATGAGAAGCAATTTTTACTCTTTTTACTCTTTTTTTCTCGATTATCGTTTTAAAATATATTGATGCTTACTGTTTACTTTTAGTTCTTCTATCATCCATGCAATAAAATAAAAAAAAACTATAATAAAAAAAAGGGCAGTTTATTTTACAAGTGTTAATGGGAAGAAATTCTCATTAAATTTCTTAATGAACAATTTTTTTCTTCAAAAGATCAGTTCTCAAAAAATTTCTTAATTACATTTTTGAACTCTCACCAATTTTCGTTCTATAATCTATAATAGATTAGGGAAAGAGGGAGGGGGAGGCGGAGAGGAGGGGGATGGGGAAGGGAGGGAGAGAGGGAGAGGGATACAAACAAATCACATCAATAAAACTCCCATTTTTAAGATCCCATCCTTTTGCTCTTTACATTTCATTTTGAAACCGCAACACTTATCAATCCACACTATTTTTTTTTCCTTTTCGTTTATCCTTTCCCCTCTCCCGAGCGTTTTTTTTTCCCCCGTTTAATTTTCACAGCGTCCACCAACGTTTCCTCTTTTTTATTTTTCTCACTTATTCTTTCCTTTTTTTTCTCTCCTCCTCCCTCCCCCCCAAATTCTCCTCTTATTTCCATCGTCTCCTCCTCCTCCTCACTGTCGATTGCCATATTTGACAGAAAAGTCGGACCCAACGGTTTGTTTCCGTGTAGTTTTTCCGTTTCCGTTTCCGTTAAAATGTTTTTTTGTAACATTTTCGATTTATAAACCGATGCCGTGGAAATTGATTTTTGGTTCTCGATATTTTCTGGTTTTGAAGCATTTTTGGGAACCGAATTCGACATGATTTTTGCGATTTTGTCGAATTCGTCCAAAGAATCGGAATCTGGATAAGGTTTAAAAAAAGAGAAAAAGAAAGGAAAGGGAAGAAAGGGAAAGAAGAGGAAAAGGAAAAGGAAGGGAAAGGAAAGGGGAAGGAAAGGGAAGGAAAGGGAAAGGAAAGGGAAAGGAAAGGGAAAGGGAAAGGGAAAGGGGGAAAAAAGGGCAAAGAAAGGGAAAGGGAAAGGGAAAGGGGAAGGAAATGAGAAGTGAAAGGAAAGAAAAAGAGAAGAAAAGGGAAAGCAAAAGGGAAAGGGAACGGGAAAGGAAAGGACTCTTTCCATTCCCGTGAAAGGGAAAGGGAAAGGAAAGGGAAAGGAAAGGGGAAGAAAAGGGAAAGGAAAGGAAACAGAAAAGGAACGAGTAAGAAAAGGAAAAGAAAAAGAAAAGAAAAGAAAAGAAAAAGAAAAGGAAAAGAAAAGAAAAGCAAAAGAAAAGAAAAAGAAAAGAAAAGAAAAGGAAAAAAAAAAAAAAAAAAAAAGAATAGGAAAAGGGAAAGGAAAAGGGAAAGAAAAAGAAAAGATAAAGGAAAGAAAAAGGAAAGAAAAAGGAAAGAAAAGGGAAAGGAAAAGGAAAGGAAAAGAAAAGGAAAGGAAGAAAAAAGAAAAGAAAAGAAAAGAAAAAAAAGGGAAAGGAAAAGAAAAGAACAAAAAAGAAAAGAAAAGGGAAAGGAAAAGAAAGGAAAAGAAAAGAAAACGAAAAGAAAACGAAAAGAAAAAGAAAAGGGATTAACAGATGAAAGAAAAGAAGAGAAAAAAAGTGGGATAAAAAGACTGATCAGAGATGTTTTTTCTTTTTTCTTTTTTAGGCAAATTCGATTGCATAAACTATTGGATACAAGCATCGAGAGGAAGGAGGAAGGGACGGAGGAAGAAGGGGGGGAAGGAAGGAAGTGAGGGAGAGAGGGGGTAAGGGAGGGAGGGAGGAGGAAGGGAGGGATGGAGGGAAGCAAAAGGAGAGGGAGTGAAAGAGCGAAAGCCGCATAGTCAGAAAAGAAAAAAATAAAACGAAGAGATACAAATTGGAAAAAAAAAAGTATGTAAAATTTACCAATTCCACCTATATTATTTTTCGACGATTTGCGCCCCTTTGAGACAACAACATCCTCCTCCAACCTGAATAAAAATAAAAAGAAAAAATAAAAAAAAAACACAAAAAAAAAAAAAAAAAACAAGTATTTCAAAGTCAGAGCAGAAATCTTCTATTCGGTTTTACAGGAAAATTGTCCAGAAAAAACCCAAAAACATATTAAAAAATAAAAGATATCAAAATACTGTCGTTGAAAAAACAGCCAGAAAAAACAATGTAAAATATATACATATATATACGTGTATATATATATATATATATATATATATATATATATACGTATTACTATGCATTAGTCAGAAAATTTCAAGAAAACTGGGATACAAAAGAAAAAGGAGAAATTTATGGAGAATAAAAACACAATCCTCATAACAATGTTAAAATTTCAACTTCCTTTATTTTATAAATCTCAAGTTTGCTATTTTCAAAACGTAACAAAGTGATTTAACAACCTAAAACCCTTCAAATTTTAATCTAAAAACGTTTAATTTGAACATTTATCAAAAACATTAAATAAAAATTGTACTCACCAAGAAGAAGGCCCTCCTGTAAAAACATCAAACTTTTTGCTTTTTCCTCCACTTCTGTCCACATCCATGGCTGTCACGTCACTATTTTGTCCTTTCCCAAACTTAATCCCTCCTTTCTTCACTGCCTTTTCAACCTCTCCTTCCTCCTCCTCCTCATCATCATCATCTTCCTCTTCCTCGTCATCGTCCTCCTCTTCCTCTTCCTCTTCCTCTTCCTCCACTTCCTCCTCCTCCTCATCCTCCTCCTCCTCCTCCATTTTCCCTTCTTTTCTCTCTAGTTCTCCACTCAAAACTTTATCTTCCTTATCAACTTCTCTACCTTCTCCTTCCCTTTTCTCCTTTGCAACTTTTCCTATATCTTTACCAGTCAAAACTACCTCTCTTGACCCCAAATCCTCTCCATTTTTTATCCCCACGTGTCTCTTAACTTTCCGATCTTGTCGATATTTTTCGCGAGACTCGGCCTACAGAGAAAAAAAGGGGAAAAAAAAGGGAAAAGGAAAGGAAAGAAAAGAAAAGAGAAGAAAAGAAAAGAAAAGAAAAGAAGTAGAACAAAACAATTTTTTGATTCTGATTCAAATATTTCGATTGTTTTAATCAGATACTTCCACAGTACGAAGAAAGATTGTGAGAAAAACCCTCCCAAAACAAAATTCCAACTTTTTTTGAATTTTTGATTGAAAATGTCGCAATTTGGATAAGGCACTAACAAAAAAAAAAAAAATCCACCACTTTATAAGCCATGAAAATTTCATTCAAGATATTGGTGTGTGTGTATATATATATATATAAATCAGAAACCGTCCCATTGTACACATTCCTTTTCCAGAAATCCTTCTAAAAAAAAATCCCAAACAACAATCAAACTTATTTAAATCCGAAGGCAACAACCCAACCAACCCACCAATTTTCTGATACAATTTATAGCGTGGATTATTTTTACCTTTTCTCTAAGAAGTTTTGTTAAATCCACAACCTTCGTTTTGGCAATCCGCAAACATCGCAAAATCTCTCCCTCTCTCACTGCCTCCCCTCCTGCCTTTTGAATGGCACAAATTTCCCCGAAAGCATTTAAAGTGAGAGTGAGACGACCTCCCATCACTTCTTCCTCCTTAAAGCTAGGATCTATGACCTGAAAAAAATAGAAACATAAAAAGCATTAGACTAAAAAATATGCTTAAAAAAAAAATTCCTGCAAAAAACTCGACTTTAAAACCTGAAAACGGGGATTCAATATAATAATGCATATAAGAAAACATACTCCTAACAACTAAAGGTACCACTTCAAAGAAGGGAACTTTTGGAAGAAAATTTCGGTGACCGATGTACACTTTCAAACATATTTCACCATTTTGTTTTTCTGTTCAAAATCCACCACAAAATCTTTCTGTAAATCATAAATACAGTAGTCTTCTACTATATAAATTTGACAAACAAATAGGTAACTTAGGACCATATTAAAAACCAAGTGGAAGGACAAATTTGTACCCCAAAAGTTCCTCTTTTCAACTTTTCCAAAAGAAAAAAGGAGTTAATAGAGGAAATTACCACACTTTCTCCTTCATTAAAAAAAGCGAAGGTAACTGCGACAGGAAGATGGTGGATTCCTAACGGAAGAGGTTCTCGTTCCTATTTTCCCCACCCCAAAGAAAACGAGAGAAGAGAGAGAGAGAGAGAGAAAGAGAGAGAGAGAGAGAGAGAGAGAGAGAGAGAGAGAGAGAGAGAGAGAGAGAGAGAGAGAGAGAGAGAGAGAGACAGGAGGGAAAAATTCCAGACTGTCCAATGTGGGTAAAAAGAAAAAGTAACCAAGAAATGTAGGGAACTCTTCGAACATTAAGACCATGACCAGCCTAAACAGAGACAATTTTGGCATTGATGAACCAAAACTTTATATTCTAATTGAAAATGGTGAAAAGTACAGCCACCTAGTTACAATTTTTCCATGCTTGTGCCATAAAGTCAAGGGTTCAGGAGTCAATTTCGAAGCCAGTTTTTAAAGAGAACATGGTCACAAACTCCCTCACACATGTCTGGCATTGAACCTAATTTTCCCTTCATCTACCCTCCCATTTTACACTCAATCCATCATTGTAACATGTAAAAGATCCAATGGAATTTAATTTGAGCAATGCGCATTAAAACTTTGCATTACTGCACTAATGTGAAGGTCCACCGCATTAGTGTGAACCACCATTTGTTGTAAAAATGATTTCATGTTGATTTTAGAAACATAATGTAGTGTGGATCACCATTTTTGATAAAAATGTTTTCGTGTTGGTTTTAGAATTATAAATGTAGAACAAACCAATACATTATACTTCACATCACTGTTAGAGTTAGTGAATTATTAGTGTTGACGTGGTCTTAGTATTGTCTACACTAATTATGGTTGTAATAGTTATAACAATGCTGTTTAAGGGAGTGGAATACAATCTGCCACGTCTCCTTGCACTAAATCAGTATTATACATTTTAATTTCGCATTAACACTAAAAAACCCTTAACATTAACGACGATGAGCAGTTACTTTATAATTTCGGGTAAAAAAACCTAGCGACCGAATGAAAGTTATTAAATCTAATAGTTATGAATGGTGTTTCCTACGTGAACCACACCAGAATGGTGAGTCCCACACATTAATTAGAGTGGATTTTTTAAAAACATGGCAACAAAATCCACACTGATGATGGTGGACATTAAAACCTTGGCGAAAAATAGAGTCAAAATTAAATTAAATCCACAATAAGGTAAATTGATTCAAACTTTATGACTAGAGGGTATGAAAAAACTTACCGGCCAAACTCAATAATAACCTTCCGGAAGTCAAAAGGCCGCCGTCCGTCAATCCGAATGTCGGCAGAAAGAGCTCCAAGGATGAATTCCTTTTCATTATTTGATATCACATATCCTTCTTTCGCCATGGTTAACTTAAAAAAAAAAAAAAAAACTTGCAAAAACTTCAAAAACCGAAGTATCGTTTTACACCTTAGTGTGACATATGTCGCAAAAAGCTACGACTAAAAAGTGAAGCACAATGACTTACGAAACAAAAAATCAGCAGCTAATAAGACTCAGAAGCATATCGATGTCCTGGAATCTCCATACTTAAAAAAATAACCTAAAGAACACACTACAAGAAGCCTAAAGAACAGTAGATGTCCATTTACCCTGCCCGAAGCCAAACGAGGAACAATAGCTGAGAAGCAATGGCAATAATGAACAAGAGGCAGGGAGTGCAGGAGAAATACTGAAATAGAGAGTGAGAGGCGTTTCGTATGAAAACACCATTGGCACTACAGTACACCGTCAATCGCTATTAGAGTAAAGGAATAAATAGCGTAAACAAACAATCAGTGTTATTAACACTAATCGGGATTTTTTTTTTTTTTAAATATATATACTAATTAATCCCTAACTGCAATTTGGGTTGTCCTAAATAATAAATACCCGCCCTTTCAATGTCTACATTAATATGTATTTACAAAATCTGACAATTGTACGCCGTCGCGTTGTTCACACGGTCGACGGACGAACATGAGAACGTGATTTTTGTCGACTAGTTTGCGTCTCTTCTTTTCCAGGCACATTCATGTGTGTGAAATAATGTTAAGGTCTTTATATGCCTTTGTAATTCAAAAGTACCATTTCACGAAAATATTCTGTCCGTACGCCACACTATTTCCATAGAAGGTACTTTCATTACTAATCTACTGAAAGAAACCCAATTAGAATAATGGAAAAATAGAATTATGGATTGCATTTCGGGTTTTTTTTTGAAAAAAGGGCACCGAATTGGCGTTATATACTCTAATAGCGATTGACGGTGTACAGTACAGTACTACACTGAACGTACTGTACCAATTCTTTCGGTACAGTACGAAATACGATTCACGGTGCACCGTACTAATGCTTCGAGCAAATGAAGTAGTCGAAAACCCTAAACTACAGTATCGCATAGTTCAGTTCGTACGCTGTGAATCGTAATTAAAACAATAGCACTACATTACACTATTCCTTAGGCGTTCGGGCACCGCAGGTACAGTCCACCGTGTATCGCTATTAGTGTTGATGTTTTTTTCGCCAATTAAAATATCTTTCTCCGTACACAATTGTCGGCTTTTCAATTTGAAACCGCCAACCGTAAGCTGAGAATGTTACCTTTCAATCGCAACCGTCAGATCCAAAATACGATAAGTGTGTACGGAGAAAATTGTTTTAAGAGGCGAAAAAAACATTAACACTAATAGCGATACACGGTGTACAGTACAGTGCTATCCAATACCGTTGAAGCTGCGCGTACGAACACCGACAATATTCAATGTTCAGTTTTGAAGTTTACGCATCTTGTACTTTGACGTATTGTCGCGTATGGGTACTGTACTTCCAGCTGAAATAGAAACAAATATTAAGGCTAAAATAGATCCCGCCCAGGAAATACAATGACCAAATTTGAAGCTCCTGGCTATTCGTTACAGTCATGAACCGATATTATATCTGCCATCTCAGCATTTCTGTACAGTTTTGTACTGCTCTACGGACGTCCCGGTTCGTGGATTTCCCGCTTTGACTTGCACGCCTTCACAACAAAGTCAAATGTGCGAAAACTTATTACATCCTATTTGTAATTTTTCCCTACTATACGCATATTGTACTCGAAAAATGCAAATGATACGCGTAAAATACGGATAACTATTAACTGCCAATTGTTTTCGCACGTTTGAAATATAATTCGAACTTCAAACTTCAAAGTTCAAACTTCAAAAAGTTCGAAATTTGAACACCGTGCGGTAAAGTACGGTAGAGTCTCTGTGCCGGACTGCCTGTAGCGTCACGGGCTTCACAAGTGAGAAGATGAAATGTGTCAGTAGTGCGGATTATGAAAGAGGCATCAGAATCACTTTAAATTTGCACATGGAGGCATTCTTATCAATGATGAAGTAATTGTTTTTCTAGTTTTCCAAATGGCTGTGTTTGCCTTATTGGTTTGTTCTACGAGATTATCGCTAACAGGTTCTTTGTTTTTACCTGAAGATTGTTGAAAAGACGAGATAGAAAAATATCGGCTTGTCGATTTATTATGCTTTTTTTCTGCCAGTTTTTCCAATGGATCGCCATAGGAATCTTACCGTTCGGAAACTTAAAAGACTGTTGCCATCCTGCACAAGACTTGATTTCTATTTGCTTGTTTGCTGCAATGCAATCGTTGTCCTCACTCTCTACAGGTGACTTTAATTTATGATTCATCTATTTTTTCTGTGATAAGTTATTGTTTTATATCTTATCCGGTGTTTCTGTCCAATAGATGTTTTAGGAATTTTGTAGTGCTAACACTTGTAAGTAATGTATAACTAACTTGCCAAAAACTAAAAAATTGGCCCAGCTTTCTGATTTTTGAAGATCTTTAAGGAGAGCATAAAACGTTTGTGTTTGTAGGTTTTCTTACCAATCTGATTATACTTTATCTTGATTTATAAACTTCTCTTTCAACTCTTATTGTTGGATCCCACAGAAAATGCATAAAACTCTTCTGGATATGATACTGGCACATCATAGTTCGCATTTTTACTGAAGAAACCATCCATCATCAGAATATTTTTTTGAATTATCTTTACTTTTTTTTTTCTTGTGGACGATTTTTAACTCAAAAAGGCAAATGTAGTAATTTTTTTATTTTTTTTAGTTTACATTCTCTCAGAAGTCAGGTCTATCAGTTATTTTGCCTTTCTTAGGTGGTATTTCAAAAAAATGGTTAGTAGCCCGATCATTTTTCTCATCCCAGACTGCTGAGCATGGTTCGGGTATCCTCATCATCACCTACTTCAATTATTGAATGCCATTTGATAATTAACTAGTATTAATTGTTTTACCCTGGTTTTTTGTCAGCTTTGACTCTTTAATTCTGCCACAAGAGTAGAATAAGATTAAATCCTTCTACCTTATTTTTGACAAGTTCTCTAACAACAATGTACACACCGTTTTGGATGTCTGACTTTAATAAACTTGCACCTCCTTTGTAGTGGTCCTACCAGTAAACATTCACCAGGATAACATGCGAAAAACCTTGATAATATGTGAAGCAACTTCTATTTCAGTATTATTGCTGATATCACCTGTTTTTTCTGTCCAAGATAGCATTTGCAATAAAAAATAAAATTGTGAAACATTTTCTATTTCAGCGATGATGACATCACCTTTTTTTTTCGGTTTTACTCTGCAGCTACATCCCAGGCTCTCCCTCCAATGATCCCTGGAACAATATGTCTTTGAGGTTTGGAAAAGGTCATGGTTTGCAGGTTTGCATTACTAAACTCTTTCATTTATTTTTGAAAAGATGTAAATAAATAAATCTTATCTTTGTCACCAGTTCTAATCATCAAATTTGGATCTTGCCTTTTGATGCTTCATCCAGTTGCTGTTTTCCACAAGTGATCGGTTGTCTATTTAGATTTACTTTTTTTTCTTATTATTATTATTGTTTTAGCAAACCCTTGAAAGACAAAAAAAATCCGCCCAATTCTAAAATAAAAGATTTTTGTAATTTGACAACTGAAGTCAGGACTTGTTTTACTATTACTTTTGCGTGAGCGGGACCTATTAAGACCAAAAACATTGCCCCAATGCTAGAACAAAAGACCTTTTATTTGACTTCTTAAGCTGTGGTTTTTTTGTCTTTTTTGTGTGCTTACGTTTTTGTCGCTTCCGATGGCAGGGATTTAAGTAAGTCAGGACTTTTTATCTTTTTAGTCAGCTTACTTTTTCGTCTCTTTCGGTGGCAGGGATTTGTGTTTTGCAGTGCCTATCGAATATCAACAAACGAATTTGTTGCCCTCGGCTTATCTGCTTTAGCATTGCACAGTCACATGAAAGTCGATGCCTGCAGGTAAGTCAAGGAATTCATATGATGATGATAAAATTTAAACCAAAATTTGTAAACACTATATTGTTGATTCGATATATTTGGTTTTTTTCTTTTGAAACTTTCGCTTTAGTTTTCTGTCTTTGATGCTTCATTGCTATAAAATTTGAAGGGGCTGCATTTTCTCACCATTGGTCTTTTTTAAAGCGAGGAAAAGTTTGGCGTATCCTTATTCAATGCCTTACCTTTTAATGTTTAGTTTTTAGCTTTTGTCTTAACTTGAGCCTCAGTGGATATGATGAACTTCCAATTACAAACAAAACACTGCTTTGTTTTAGATTTGTTTACTCTCATTTGAGTTTTGATTGGCCACTTAACTTGCACAGAAAACTTCTTTTCTTTTTTAAACGTTTGTTGTCAACTTGTCAATTGCAAATTCCAGTTGTAGTCTTATATGGTTGAATGGTTAATAAATTGTCTCTTGCTTAATTTCAGGTGGACTCGACCAGATCATTCTGTTGTGACAGGCAAATTAGTAGCCTCCTATCCAGGAGACGCCCATCAAAAACGTTATGAAATAGCTTTACTTACTTGTACGCTCGAAGAAGGAGTAAGCAGTTATAGGGGCGGACAATTAACAATGACAATAGAGCAGGAGGATCTGCCTGTCTATGGAGAGAAGCCCGGTAGTAAAAACCCGACAATGGTAAGGAATTTATCTCCTTACATTGGCTCTAGCAAGTAATGTAGTAGTAGTAGTAGTTAAATTTACAGGTTTCAGGATTTTTGACCTCAGTAGCTTCTCATGTGATTGTTGTGATTTATGGCACAATTTTGATCCTGTTTTTTTTAGGCGAGACTTTCGTCCATGGAGTGGATCCTTGGCGTGCTTTTTATGAAGCTTAGGGCCCATTTCTGAGTCAAATTAAAATTTAAGACTTTCATTTGCAGTGTTATGTTAAAACTTGAATTGATCTTTTGACTTTCTTGTGGGAATGCAGCCTGAACCCCCTTATAAGTCCAAGTTGACTTTTTGCTCTTCTCCTATTTATGGAGATATCAGTGAAGCTCACTTCGTAGAGTGGCTGGAGTTTCATCGAGTCACCCATGGTGTTGATTACTTTCACATATATGACGCAGGGGGCATTAATCCTTCACTACGTGCCAGATTAAAACCATACTTAACTTCTCGGATGATGACAATTACAGATGTTCGTGCCATAAACCAGTTTGAAACATGGCTTTATGCACAGGTCAGTTTGGGATTCTCTTCTCAAATTATCCAAGTTGGCTAAGGAAAAGATAAGGGCTGCTTGTTTGTGCTTGTCGTTTTTCTTTTTTAGGATGTTAATGGGCACTTTTGCTAACATTTCAAAAGCAGGAGTTTCCACTGTTTTGAAAATGTTGACAAGATGAAATGTTGAAAACGGTGAAACTTTCAATCCAGTGGCAACTGCACCGACACGAGTTTGGGTTAATTGCACTTATTATACCTTTTAGAGTCTGCTTTTTAGAGGGTTAAGGGTTGTGTTAAGGATTTGCACTGCAAAGAAAATAATTTTCTCGTCTAATTCTCATGAGAGCTGGGTTAAAGACTCTTAACTGTTTTTTTAGGTAACTAACTATGGAGTTCGAATCTCCTTTAACTGTGTGAATTACTTGTCAGTTTAAAGTGTATTGTCTAAACTGAACATATAGTACTTTGTAAACTGAACATACAATTATTCCTGAAACATAAAAAAAAAAAATTAATAATAATAATAATAAATAATAAATAATAAATAAATAATATATATAAATATGCGAGTACGACAGGAGTTACTATTTAGACTAAAAGTTTATATGTTTAAACTAGCATCTTGGAAGAGGGTTTAGACTAAACAATGGTCACTTGCTGATCTTTTTGTTGTTTGGGGTTTTGGTTTTTGAGGTGCTGTTATTGGGGGATGTCGGAGATGATCATAATAGAAATTATCACTTTTGAAATTCTGTTTATGAAAATTTTGGTGTTTTATTTTCGCTGACGTTTCTGAGTTTTTTGTTTTGGGAATTCTGGATTCTCCGATACAGTTGCTGGCCATCAATGACTGTGCTTATCGAACTCGATTCACTTCTGAGTGGGCGCTTTTTATGGATATTGATGAGTATCTATATGTTACAAAGCCTCCACATTCCATTCTTGATATTCTGGATGCAAATCAGGTGCGTCATTTTGAGTTTAAAGTTGCCAATTTCACACGTCTCATTTTAGGTGTAAAACTACCAATTTCAGACATATGTCCTTTTGATTGTAAGGTTACCAATTTCACACGTCGTCTAATGCTGAAAATCTCTATCTTGGGTACAAAGAAGAAGTTCTCTGCGTCACTTTTTAAACCGGGACCTTTGCTTTGGTACATGGCCAAATACAGCTGCATATGAATGTGAGGCTACATGAGAATGGAGTGAAAAGTTTTAAAGAAGACGCCAGCAGATGTGAGTAACAGGTTAAATTTGCAAGTGCACTGGAGGCTCTTTAGAATAAATACGTAAAGGGCCATAAACCAAGTAACATAACTAGCAACATAGCACATGCAGAGTACAAGTATGTCGCAAAAGTACTTTGTCTTTTATTTCTGGGAGGGAAAGAGATCATTGAATCTCATCCTTCTCTAATCATTTTTTCAAAGAACATCTAGTGACGTTTTTTTTATTTTTCAAGAATTTCAGTCAATCCAAAGCTATTTGGAACTGTTGAGTATTTTATATGAGCCAGACTTACCGGGCTGCAGTTGAACCGTTATGTATATTGTTTGGCTCAAAGTTTCACACAGTAGTCCGATTGTACCCCGATTTACTTGTACAAAATTGAAAATCTTTGGATCCAAAGTGATTGATGTGCTGCTTGGGGAAGTTGAAGCCAACCCAAACTGCTTCACAAATTTTCTTTAAACTGAATAGGCTAGAGACCTTAATTTTTTATGGTTTGAATGACTCGATTGGCCAATTTAGCACATCATGTTACATTGGGGTTTTTGTTTATTATCGACATAAATTTATGACATATGTTGGGACCTGATCGTGAGCCAACCCTTATAGATCCGATAATCCGTCACGATTATCGATCGGTCTAACTGCCTGACACTAATTGCTAACTGGCCAATAAATGTTTATGGGTGTGGTATATGTGTTTTGCGGATGTAAACAAGTATTATATCGTATAATGTCGTGAGAAATATGTTATGGAATACTGTAGTTACTGCTTGTAAGTACAGTACTGTACTGTATAGGGAGGTGTGTGCCAAAACCATGTTGTCGCATTCACAAACTAGAAATGGCATCGACTCTGCATAAATATTAGCCACGTCCCATATTCATCCGGTGCGTCTCAGAACTGTTATCCCCCGAGAGGACCCGAAGTCATTTCCATAAAAATACAAAAGGTGTATAAAGCACAAAATCCTGAAAATATTCTGTTTTTAATAATATCTGTGTCAATAGCCTGCATTGCCACATCTCGTCTCTTTGTCTGATAAAGAGAACCCGATGAGCGGCACTATTATTTATGATCCTCAATTCTATTTTTCAGGATGCAATGTGGGTGACATTTGGAAGCAAGTTTTTTTATACGGACAAGTGTACTCCTTCAGCGCTTGCCTCGGAAGACATGCCACAGCCATGGTCAGTAGAGTTCCTTGTTTATCGGCAAACAGAAGTGCACTGTAAACACGTCAATAAATACGGAAATCGAACGCACTGTCTCGCTTTTGATGGCCATCGGAAATACATCATCAACCCTCGCAAAATTGAAGTTTGTGGGGTACGTATTTCTTGTATTCTTCTGAAGTCAGTCTTCTGGAACTTTATGCTACGTCGGCAAATGAGTGATTGCAAATAGTGAAATTAGTGGAAAATAATAAACATTCTGTTGCGATGCCCGCACTGGTTAGGATGCTACACATCCGATCAAAGTTTTTAGCTGTGTTTGTTTTAAAGCCAAATTTCGCCTTTCTTTTGCAAGGCGGGACAGGGAATGTTTTTGAGTGGGGCGAAAGGGTGGGATGCAGATACATGCGGTGGTTCGTCCTCTAGTGGGAGGTGTGCATATGAGCACAGATGATGTTCACTTAAACCATTTTCGAGGACTCAATTTACGTGATTGGCCTACCTGCTCAGTATTTTTAAATGATACTGCAAATATTCCTAATAGTTGGACTCGAGACTTTCTTCTTGCCAAGCTTGCTAGATTCGCACGTTCAGGACGAATGCGATAGATTACTGGACCACTCAATTTTTTTATTTTTTTTTAGTGGAGGTGAATAAATGTGTTGGAATACAACGGGGAGCAGCAGAAAGAAGGCTTTCGGTTTTCCAATTCTACAATTTTGTGACAAGAAACTCGGATCAGCTTTGGAGCTCCCTACACAAAGAGCCTTATGCTTAACATTTCAAAATTTAAGGGAGATAAAAAGTGCTTGATTTTTTAGTCAGACTTGAGAAGCCCATTTTTTGGGTGCTGGACAGTGGGGAGGACTCCAAGTGACTTGCAACAGAAAACTGAGGTGCCAAAAAGGAGTACTCCACAAATCTTTATCTTCACCTTTTGCTGATTTACTGTCTCACGAAAGGCAATTTCCTCCGTGGCTTTCTCATCAGACAGGGTAAGTTTTTCTGCACTAACTATTCATGGGGATCCATGCATTTTAGTGGGAATGAAATTCTTTTTCACAAGATGAAGGGTTCATATGTGTTGAGTCCTAGAACCTGTTTATTGGATTGAGGATTTTATCAAGACTAGATGTGTTTTTAAAACAAGCTTTAAAACAAGGAACTATTTAATTTTTGGAAGCAGGAACGTCTTTAAACTGACGGTATAGTCGTTATTCATACGGAAGTATGATTCCGCCGGTTCTGTTTATGAGTACCTTTGTAAAGCTAAAGTAAAAAAACAGTTCCATAAAATACTAGGTTGACCGATTCAAATGTTTAAACTCGGGCGTAGATGTTTAAACTAGCTTCAGCGATCCATGGTCTGGCATGGAAAATTTCCACCCAACCCTGAAGAAGTGTGTTATTTGCATAAAATATTGAGAGTTTAGCAATATGGTTGGGTGGTATATATACCAACACTATTTTTTTGGGAAACTAATGAAATACATCAATTCAATAAAATTTGATTAATGAGGCTAGGCTTTTGAAAAAGGCTTAGGTGAGTCTAGTCTACAGTGTTTTCTTTAGCAGTGTCTCTGCTCTCCTCCCTGTGATTAGTGGCTTGCAGATTGAATTATGCTTAAGTCACACAAATTCTACAAGTGACCACTCCAAAATGTATGAATTTTGTAACTTCAAAGAATATAGTATTGTTTGCATTGTTTTTTGTTCAATTTGGCGAAGACCGAAACCGGTCTAAAAAGTTATTATGTTAAGTTTCTTGTTTGTTTGACACTCTAGGAAACCATCGAGTTTTACTTACATTATTTTTATTGTTTTGTGATGCAGGTTATCAGACCTTTATATCATGTTTTTTAGTGAAAGGCAAGAGTGTCTTTTTCCTCACCTTTATTATGAAACACAAAAGTGTCGGGGTTAGTGGATCCACACAGTGAAAATAATTAAAAATACCTCATTTGTTGCAAGTCATTATAGTACAGGGAACGGCAAACTCGGCAGAAATCGACGACAAAGGCTAACGACGTTTCTCTTTGTTGATAGTTTGCTCGTTTTATGCTAATTAGTATTAGGGTTTCGGCTGGGGGATGGTTATTTTTGAAATTTCCTGAGTATTCCACATTTTTTTTTGCAGCATTTTTCTTTCCATGGATGTACCGTTTTTTTGAGTTTTTTAGGTTTTTTTTTTGTTGCATTACATTGCAGGCATCTGTAAGTGTATTCGCCTTGACCTGTCTTTTCATTCTTGTGATTTTCCATTTACGAATTAAGTTCGGTTATGTGGGGGGATCTCTGCTGTCAGTTACTACTGTGTTCATACATAACCTAAATCTGGTTAATAACGGATGTGCGTAATTACCGTTTTTACGAGAACGACATATTTCTGCCATCGATTAATTGGTCAGAAGCTACATATCCGTAGGGTACAGCTGAAAAATACATACACTTGTTACACTTGGTATTTATAATGATTCATCTTGTATTGGCAGTACATACAGTTTGTACTGTTAAGGCAGTTATATTTCAAATGGTAAATGATTAGTTCAGCCTCGAACAAAGGTGTTCTCATATGTTAGACGTCTCAAATAATTTGAAGTGCATTTATTAGTGTTGGTGCGAAATTAGAGTTAATAATACCAATTTGGTGTGAAGGGATTTGGCAGATTGTAGTCCACGTCCTTAAATAATGTTCTTTACGATTTTTGGCCAAAAAAATTTGCAACCGAAATAGCGTTATTAACTCTAATTACGATGGGCTGGTGTAGTGGATTGATAAGTAGGTGAAGCATCGACCCTTTGTTAGAGAGATTGAGACTGTCACATAACAGCGTCTGTCTTCCAGTATTATTATTTAGTCCACTTATATATTCACTACTAAAGTGCTTTCTGTAATTTTTTCATCCTCATTGTAGTATTGTGATAGAGGCGGTGTGTGCACCTCGATCTTCTTCTGATAGATAGAAAGTACAAATTGAATATGGTCACGTATTTACCCTCAGTATCATCCAATAAATGCTGGCAAAACTTGTATATTATGATATTGTATACAACCGGAGCAAATCCAATCGCGGTCGAAAAAATGTTATTTTACGAAGGAATTTTTATCCGTGCAAGAATTATCAAAATTCCTTCCAGATAAAACCGGGCCAGGAAAGTGACACAGTAGAGAGTGAGGCAATCCATGTCTCCTTCACAGTTTTTACGGTAAGGATTGAAATTAAATCGCCCTCATCGTCAACATGACAATCTCAGTCAATAAATAGACATCAATTTTTTTGTTGTCACACTTTTGGCACATCCCGGTATTCTGTACACAACCTACTTTCTTGTTTGACCACTCGGTAACTCCTCTGGATCTCATTGACATCAGATACAAATAATTTTGATGCCATTGTCTTTAAATAATTTGACGCCATCAACTTACGGAACTGATTTTGCATTGTCCCATGGTATAAGCTGGTTTCAGTGTTCCAATATAAAAACTTCGCAAAATTTTAAATTTGTTCAACTTAGTATTAAAAACAGCATCCATCCTCAACTTACAACAACTATGCTCTAAAACCCTAATTCGTGTAATAAGTGCACATTTACACTTAAATGAAAACCCTAATTTGTCCATACTGACCTAATACCATCACCACTTGTCTACAGATAAACTACAAAACCTCCCATCCTGCACTAAGCATTGACCACTGACGATAAAACCAAAACCCTAAAAACCCCAAACACCACTGAAAATCGTCCGTTTTCTTCGTTTTCATCGTTTCATCGTTTTGAATTTTCAAGGAAATAGTTGCCTTCTAAAAGCTAACCAGTCGCACTTCACCTGTTCTGCGTAGTCTTTTGCGATTTCCCACACGAGATCCTCAAATTCTCCATTTTTTAACTTCACCGCTTGTTCCAGTTCTCGTGCAAATCGAGGCTGCTTCTCGGAAATGCCGTCGGGAGCAATGACACACGCGGCATAGGCGTGACGAGTCGCCAAAATCCGAGCCCAATCCTCGGCCAATTCCACAAGAGCTTCCTGAAAAAATGAAAAACAACAACATTAAACTCGTCATTATCATCATCATCATCGGTTTATTTTCTTTACCAGGGAAGAAGAACAGGAGAGGTTCCAAAAAGAATGAAATACTTTCCACTAAACTCGTCAATATGATCATCGTCATTATCATCGTCATCGTCGGTTTCTTTTTCTCCCAGAAAAGCAGAACAGGAGAGAATAATTCACGAAACTCGTCATTATCATCATAATCGTCATCATCGTTTTTATTTTTTTCCATCAGGGAAGCAGAACAGGAGAGGCTCCTAAAAGAGTGGAAAACAATTTCCACTAAACTCATCATTGTCATCATCGTCATTATCATCATCGTCATCATCGTTTTTTTTTCTACTAGGGAGCAGAACAGGAGAGGTTTGTAAAAGAATGGAAAATAATTCACGAAACTTGTCATTATCATCATCCTCGTCGTCATCGTTTTTTTTTTCTACCAGGAAATTTGCATGTTCTTTCACTTTCATTAACTTCGTATGTAAAAGAGAACAAAAATAGAAATGGATTTTGAACATTGGAGAAAACCGGGGAAATCTACGGTGAAAACTGCATTTGTGAAGAAATTTACAATCAAAATATACAGCTGGAAATTAATAAATTACGTTCTGTTTTTAATTTGCTAAACAAATGTTGCATGTCGCTAATGTTTGTGAAACTGCATCTCTCATGAAATTTGAATTTGCCTTTCTCCCAAAATTACATTTCTGGTGCAATTGCGTCATATCTACCCATGAGAGCCAAAAAAAAAAGAGTCTGAAAATTGAGCCAATAAGAATGTACCTTGGTGGAAAGTGTTAAACCCTTAAATTTAGGTTTTACATCATCTACCGCCTGGCTCGGAAAACTCTCCTTATATGGTGAAAGATCTCTTACAGAATAATATCCGGTTATAGCAGGATGGATGTCTTCCTGTAGTACCAAAAAAAGCATAAAAAAAGTGAGGGTCCCATTAAAGGCCCGAAAAAAAAAACTTAAAAAGTCTTTCATCCGTTTACTTTTTCAGTGAATCATTCACTTTCCCGATTAGATACAAAAGCAATCTCTAATTGAATTGATATAGGAATCGATGCAGGAGAGTCAGCAAAAGTAAATATCCGGAGAAGTACAACAGAAATTAAGACAGAAAATGGACAAAACCGAGAGAGAAATTCGGGGTGAGTACAAATACAGGTTCTTTCAGTGTCTGTTTGAGAAAAAAAACTTCCGAAAAACACATTCGTGCGGCTTCTGAGTTCCCATGTTTATCATCTTTTCTTTGTACCTAACCCATTGTTGTCTCCTTTGTAAAAGAACTACAATAAAGAACTACAATAAAGTGGAAAGAAAAAAAAGCTTACCTTCAGCTCTATCCAGCCATTAAATGCATCCTGAGATGAGGACAAAATACGACGAGCTTCCGAATGTCTCATGGCATCATTTTGAAAAAGTTCGCGATATTGTTTTCGCTCATCTGGACGCATAAAGTGATAAGGTGTCGGTTTTTGTTGAAGTTTGACATCCAATATATGAAGCTCCTTGTCGGCAGCTTCTGTCTATAAAAAGGCAAAACATTTAAAGAAAAAAAAAAAAAAAGTTCATTCACTCTTCCCAAGCATCAACATCTTTCCAACGGCCCAACATTTCCAAAACCCTTTTTGTCTACCAAATAGATGCACGAGTTTAACACAATTCTTAAATAAGTTATCCTTTTTGAACCGAAAATCCTCCTACTGTTTCTTATTCTAAAACCGGGCCCAACATCGACAAACAAACTCGACTAACATTAAGAGTGTACTTTTGCTGTAGAATTAGAACGACCAAAAACAAAAGTCAAACCATCGGGAAAAAAGAAAAAACGGTAGATTAAATTTCATACTTACCAGGACATAAAACCGAGGCATACCGCAAGATCCATTTCCGGCATACAATCTTCGAGCGACATCTTTCACATTAACTCCATCTTTTTGAACCGATTTCCCTTGAGCTGACTCAGCATAATATCCAAAAGCCGCAGTAATAGCATCCGCTTCATATTTTGGACATCTCTCAAGTTTGTCTTTCATATTCGTAAACTCATATTTTTTCCCATCGACGGTGCACCTGCAAGTTCAAAATGTGGTAAAAAAAAGGAAAACCAATAATCGGAGAAGTTTTTCTCCTCGTCAATGATTAAGTTCGAGGGCTCGAAATTATCAAAAAACAATTGAAATTAAAAGAACAAGGCAGCCGAACATTTTGCCAACTGAGAATAGGACAAAGAGGAGTCTAAACAAATATCGAAAGAAAAAAAAAATAGAACAATGTAAAAGTACAAAATGTAAAGATCCGGAAAACCTATATGCTTCATTGTCTGAAGGGCATTATTGGTATTCAGGTAGATATCTAAACAAATTTCTAATTTGAATTCCGAAGGAGTCTGGCTTTCTTGCAAATCTAATGTACATTTTTGTCGTTTTTAAATGTGGCGATTTCATTTTTGCCATAAAATCCTAGACCTAAACTTAGTGATATGGGAAATAGAAAGCATAAACAACTATGGTATAATGCATATGAGAAGCTACAAACCAATATAAAAAACATAAACCTTCATAATAAATATAATACATCACAAGCTTTTAATGGTGTTCCTATACAGGATCCAGGAAAAAAAGGGAGAAAGGGAAGGGAAGCCGATAAAGCGAAGCTCAATCAAGCAAGAGTAAAGTACAAAAAAAGCCAAAAGATTGAAAAAGGAAAAGAAATTTGTCTTTTCCCTTTCTCGTGCCACATTGCACCTTACAATAATATTGCATTATGAAACTATTTGCCAAGTCAACACTATTTATGGTTTACACCAAAGGGAAGGCTACATTAAGTGATAAGAGCTTCTCGAACTCCTTATAAAAGCCACCAAACTCCAAATCCACAACACCGTGAACCATTATTAGTGTTAATATTTTTTCCGCCCACTTAAATAAGCTTTTCTATATGCACAAATGTTAAATTTTCATTTGGAGACCACCAATCGGAAGGTAAGAATACTACCTTTCCATCGCAATAGTTGTATTTATAAAATCGGACATGTGTGCACAAAGAAATAACAATTTCAAAAACTGAAAAAAAAAAGCAATATACGTGTACTTTGCAATTAATTAGAGCTCAAAAGTCAACACTAAAATTTTTTATCTCAAACAACTTGAACATACCATTTCTTAAGAAGCTTTTTTCTGCTGTATTCCCGCTCCACAATCGCCAAAAACCGGACGAGTCTCCCTTTGATACTTCCATTAGTGTAGGCAAGTAAAGTCTGTAGTCTCTCCTTCCCTCCCTCCTTCTCCTCCATCTTGTACCCTGCAACTGTCTTCACATATCTTTTTGCGAAACTTTGAACCGCAGCTTTTTGAGCTTCTTCTTCTGCACACGGTCCTCCGTTCACACGCGCCACTAAAACAATACTAACCGCCAATCTCCACACATCATATTGATAATCGGCAATCACGGCTTCGTCCACGTCATCCAATCCGTACATCGGTCCCTCCGAGTCGTTTCCGGAGGCAGAAAAATTTTCCGCGTGGCAATCTCCTGTAATCCAAGTGACTGTCGCATCGTTGCCGAATTTTGAAAGTCGATCGTCTCCACTGTAAAAGACAAAATAAGGGAAGGACAAAAAAAACAAAAAATGAAGAGGAAGAAACACAGTTTGGAGGAAGCAATGAGGTTTGAAGGAGGGAAAAAGGAAGGAAGGAAGGGAATGGAGGCGTTTCGAATGAAATGATGAGAAACTTTTTTTTCATTGCAAATTAAGGGTTTTGTGAGTTGAAATATGGACATTGCAAAGAATGGAAATTGGAGTATCAAATTCGTCGAAACATAGTAAGCACAATGTGTATTTATACTATATTTATCATCCATACTTATTTGCACTCGTTATTATTTAGAGGCAAAGATTATTACTAAAATCCATTATTACTTGCACCCATTGTTCCTGTTATCCATGATTACGTTTACCCATTATTACTTTTAAGCAGCCATTATTATATATACATTGTTATTTGTACCCATTGTTTTTCTTAAAGGAATACCACACCAATTTCTGGGGCGTTAACACAACAAATGTATAGGAGAGGTAGAGGAGAGGAATAGAGGGAGAGAAGGAGAGCGAAGTAAAGAGAGACGGAAGGGGAGAGAGAGAAGAGGGAGAGGGAGCAAGAGAGGTAGAGAAAGAGAGAAGGGGGGAGAGAGGGAGGCGAGAGTGAGGGGGGAAGAGAGAAACAGAAAGAGGGAGCGAGAGAGCGTGAGAGCGGGAGAGGGGGAGAGGGAAATAGAGAAGAGAGGGAGAGAGAGAGAAGAGAGAGAGGAAGGCGAGAAGAGAAGGAGAGAGAGAGATAGAGAGAGAGAAGGAGGGAGAGAGGAGAAGAGGGGAGAGAGAGAGAGAGAGAAAGAGAAAGAGAGAGAGAGAGAGAGAGAGAGAGAGAGAGAGAGAGAGAGAGAGAGAGAGAGGAAGAGAGAGGGGAAGAGAGAGAGATAAAGAGAGAGCTAGAGACAGAAACCAAAATGCACCTCCGCAAACTTTTGACAAACATACAACAATTGTCCTCTCCAGTCAAAAAAAAAAACAAAAAAACCAAAAAAACAAAAAAAAAACAAAAAAAGTACAAAAAAAAAACAAAAAAATACAAAAAAAAAAAAAAACAACCAATCCCCCATTGGCCCAGAACATTTACCTGAAGTCAGCCCAAAAAAGATGATTTGTACCCCTGTAAAACCCAAAAGGCGATTCAGCTATTTTTTCATATTTCTTTTGGAGAGCCAATGGCGCAAGCGACCGATTCCACTCCTCTATGGCCGCCACCACGTGCATCTCCCTGCCTGTACCTTGTACGGCACTCTGTACGGACACAGAATTGTCCTTCACTGCCACGTCAGCCATGGCCTTCGCCTTTTTTTTTTGTCACTTTACTGAAAGCCCTAATTCCTAATTAGAGTAATCGATTTCTTCCAAAATTTCCAAATTCCCAATTAGCGTACACCACGCTAAATAATAGTATACGCTAATCAAACCTACACGCTAATAGCGATTGGCGGTGTAATGAAACCTACACGCTAATAGCGATTGGCGGTGTAATGTTTTCACAATTCAAAACGACAAAATCACAAAAGAATGTCGTCGACCGCTCGATCTACGGTTCAAAGGCGATCCTAGGGCATGATAAACAAGGCATTGTTTGACAGGAATCGGGACGATTTCGTGCCGCTAATTTTTGTGTCGCGTCGGTTTTAGGTCGCGTCAATAAAATGTCCGTACGGACATCTAGATTAGTATAATAGTACTTTAGGTACGGCTCCATGTACTCGTAACTTAGCGAACATACTTTGTATTTTAGCGCAGATCCGGCGGACACGGATTTCAGGTGTCTCTATGTGTTTACTCGAAATTGTTAGTTAAGTTTGTGACAATTGTATACGTCGACAATACCCATGACGGCTATCACCGTATACAATTTGTCTTTGCCGCACCTTATTTTTTCGAAACTTTTTGAAGCGTCGCAAGACACATCGTAATTTTTGAAACGATTTGATTTTGTCGAATGTCATTGCGTGACATCGTAGACGTACGGCCTTGCAGCCGTGGCTGTATGCCTTTGCGTATACCTCTCCTGTCCGGCCGCCATGACTTCGCAGATTTTTCACCTTCGCAAATTTTTCAGCTTTGCGTGAAATGACACTTGCAGCATCGAGACCCCTGCAAAAAAAAAACGTACAACATGCAAGCAGACAAAAACAAACAGCGCTGTATTTTTCTCGTCGTCAAAAACTTTAAAAAACATCACACGTGGTAATATGCTTTCTTATTTGTCGAAGCGGTTTTAACTTTGTTTAAAACACATTTCCGATGTGGTTTATGATAAGTTTGAGGATGACGTGACAGTGGGTCGAAAAAACACAAGACGACAAAATTTCGTATATGAACATAAAGCGTTAAAAAATCGACAGATATCGACCATTGGACCGAACGGTAAATTTGCGTCTCGGTTACGGGCCATGTCGTTTTCCTCCGACCAGCGATGTACAACAATAATCTTTTACTGTGGTCTTCGCCGCCGCGGAAGTTCGTGCGCCCGCCGAGAAAAAGAAGTATCTGCATGAAAATATCCTGTACGGAATGTCCGCACGTTATGCTGATTTCGTGCGACTTCCAACGAACTGTCCGCATTAGCACATTGCAACTGTCCGTAGACACGCAGTCGTACGGAGGCTCCAATTGGTCCTGTGAACAGTATCTATAATGCAGCGGATTTTTTCAACGTTATTTGCACTGCCACCAAGAAAACAGGCGACACACAAAAAGGAAATTTGTGTCCGTACATATCTTTATCCCCGACTACCTAAACTTTGAAACGGCCTGACATCAGATTCGCGATTCCGTTGACACGTCATTTTTCATCGGAGTCCGTTAACTTTTAGGAAGGCAGCTCTTCACGTATCGGGCGACACGCGTAGCTTTTAGCGTCCCGCCAGCGTGGCACATGGAGGCATGTCGCGACGGAAGTTCCTCCTCACACGGAATTCTCCGCGGGGGCTGCGTGTTTTTGTCCAGAAGTCTGCTTTTGTCCGTCGTCCGTACCGTCATTGTCGTTCGCTGTTTTATAATCATGCTTTGATGTTTCAGCAATCTGTCGTTTAATGCCGGAAGTACGCAAAATCTTTATTGCGTCCAAAGTGCCGTACAGTACTATGAATCGTTTCATTTAAGGCCCGTCGAGCCACGACCCAGAAGTGTGCAACAACCAAAAGCGCGTCGAAGGAAAGTACAACTTGTCAAAATTGCAATGCAGCGTGTCCAACCGGAATCAACGCTTTCGCTTTTTAAAATCGATTCGGGTTATCGGTGTCTGTCGATGTGACAGTCGATTTCATTACTCACCCTACTGTACAGTACACCGCGAATCGTAATTAGAGTAGAGAAAAAAATAGAGTAAAAAAAAAAAAAAAAAAAAACAAAAAAATACAAAAAAAAAAAAAACAACCAATCCCCCATTGGCCCAGAACATTTACCTGAAGTCAGCCCAAAAAAGATGATTTGTACCCCTGTAAAACCCAAAAGGCGATTCAGCTATTTTTTCATATTTCTTTTGGAGAGCCAATGGCGCAAGCGACCGATTCCACTCCTCTATGGCCGCCACCACGTGCATCTCCCTGCCTGTACCTTGTACGGCACTCTGTACGGACACAGAATTGTCCTTCACTGCCACGTCAGCCATGGCCTTCGCCTTTTTTTTTGTCACTTTACTGAAATTCACGGAACTGGAAAACTGAAAACTGCAAACTGCAAACCTGCACAGAGAAGCTCTGCCTGCAGAATACTGGAAGGGACCTGCATTCACTAATTTTGGTACTTGTTTTGTGAATTCTGCTTGGAGAAATACCGATTCTAGATTGCAAGATCTGACCGACATTCGCAAAATACTGAATCTGACCTAAATTCACTTTTTTGTCTGTTAGTGGTAAGGCAGTTGGTTGAAAAGGAGGTTCGAAGCTTTTTTTTTGTTTTTTGACAAGAAACGTTTCTCGTTGGACGTTTGTCGTTTGGCAGTCGCCTCGGTATGGAACACTTGTACGGATTACAGTACAGTACAGTACAGTACTGTACTGTACTGTACTGTACTGTACTTTACCAACAGATTGTTACTAGGGTGGAATGTGATTTCGCGTGTCATTCATTTTACTTATTAGTGCCAATATGTTTCACCACTAAATCAGTTTTCTCCGTGCACACATGTCCAGTTTCAGTTTGGAGACCGCCAGTCGGGAAGGTTATAACCTTACCTTGCCATGGCAACCGTCGGATTAAGTTTTCGTTGAGTGTGCACAAGAAAATATGATTTAAGTGGCGAATAAAACGTTGACGCAATAAACGATGCTAAGGTGAACACTGGTGAATTCTCCAACACGACACATCTATTAGTGTTGATATTGCAGCTAACGTTGCTTTTTCAGCATCGAGATTGATGACGCGAAACTACACAGAATTTCAGCAAGAACTGACCGTCCAGATTATTTTTTTACGGTTTAGATCTTTTTCTGCAACGTTTCTGTCTGCTTCAAAATTAGGGCTGGCTGCAGACCCTGCAATCGGCTTTATCTTAAACTTTAAACTTTAAACTAATCAACTGCAATCATAATGTTCTATGTAAACACTGTAAATGTTGGCCGTCGAATCAAATTACTAAATTAGATTCCACGGGATTGCTGCAACTGCAGTTTGTCGCTGTACTTTGTACTTTTCCTCTGAATGTTTGCATAGCCTTCCCAGAGATCCCACGTGGCATTTTGTTACCATTTGACATTTTGTACTTAAGAGTGACCAAAGCGTTTTCGTACCGCACTATATTGTACTATATACTGTACGGCAGTACCGGTCTTGTAGTGTACGGTAGGCGCACTTATTCAGTTATTCTTATCATGGAACAATGGACGGATACAATGTACAGCCTCCTTTTCATGCCACGTGGCAGTGTCTAACCGCGGACTCAGCGAGTCAGCGTGATCAATACGTTACCGTACCGCACTAAATCGTACTATACTGTCTTGCAGTGTACTGTACTGTACTTAATTGTACTTTTTTTTTATCATCATGGAAGTACGAAACCGTGGAAAGATATAAATTATAAAGTAAGGAAAGAAAAAAGCTCCCCAGGTTCCCACATTTATAGTTAAGCTCTTCCTCACTCCTTCGGGGAATTAATTAAAAAAAACAAAGAAAAAAAGCAGATTGGGAAAAAAAATTAGAAGGTATTTTATTATTTAAAAAAAAATCTATATGACTAATAAGGCTATTCTCTCGTCTCTTTCATTTTCCGAAACGGTTCCCGCTCGTTTTTTTGCTTCGGAACTGCGAAAGAAAAAAACAATTATCGAATCGCCTCTCAAACTAGACAAGAAAAAGGGGAATAATTTTAGGGAAAAAAGAATATATTCGAAGGGTACAATGGGGTATAATAAAGATATCCTTTGCTCGGCGAAGGAGACGACAGAATCGGTGAATCAAGTGAGTGAAATTGAAAAAAAATTGAGTTAATTTTAGATTACTCAATTTAAAAGAAAAAAAAAAAAAATTAACATATTGAATTTGGGTTTTTGGTTTTTACTTCATTTCAATTCAGTAATTAATTTCCGGCTCAGATATATTTTTCTTTCCCTCTTCCCCCCCCCCTTTTTTTTTTCGACTGTAAATTGCGCATTTAATGAAAAAATAGACTTTTACTTCAATTTATGCTTCCAATTTTTGAGTTTCAACGCTAAAATCTAACATTATATATGTAAATAAAAATGTGGGGAATTTTCTGACCTTGAACCTTTTTTTTTTTTTTTCCCTCCCCCTTTTTTTTTTTTTTTTTTTTTTTTCCTCCCCCTTTTTTTTTTTTTTTTTTTTTTTTCATACAGAATTGGAATGCTGAAGATTATCAAAAAAATTGTTCTTTTGTTCCTGATTTGGGTCTTCCTGTAGTAGAATTACTCAACCCCCTGTCAGGTATAACCGTTTTTATTCGTATTGCTGTAATATTGGTATGAATATTTCCATCTTTTACAAAAGATTTTAGCTGCTGAAACATTTATACACTTTGTTTATCCTAATTTGTTCCTTTTTCATCTTTGTCCTCTAGTGGAATTTATTTGGCTCTTATCAAAATGTTTCTGACATTGATTCTATTGTCGTTTTTTACTGTGGTTAACAATTCCTCTTTTTTGCCTTTTTTAACAATTGTTATTGCCATTATTGTTACTATTATTATTATTTTTTTTTTATTTTTTTTTTGCGAGTAACGAAGGAAAAAAAAAAAAAAAAAAAATCATGTGAGCGAATCCTCGACCTCGGATGCTATCATCATTTTTCTTCAACGACTCTCTCTTTTGCCATTTTTATTATTGCCATTTTCATAATTTCTGCGAGTAGCGAATGAAGAAAAAAAGGGGGACTTCAGGAGCGAATCTCGACCTCGGATGCGGCGGCAAATTAGCGAAAAAATCGATGTGGGATCGCGGCGTGACAGCCGTCGATTCTTCGAAGATATGATTGACTCTCAATTGGCGGCATTGATGCGTGTCATGGACGGCCACGATCGGATCGATCGATAAGAGGTCAGGTTGTTGTCTTTTTTTTCAATATTTCGCATAAAAATCCACATCAATCGGCTCAATCGGAATTAAGCAAGAACATTAAGAGAAAAAGTTTTTGGGTAATCAGAGGCCTTCATAATTCTAAAACTTGTTGTGACAATTTTGTTAGTGTAACAGCATTTTTGGTGTTATTGGAACTGACATTCAATTGTTTACGGAAAGTGACCCTAGTGAAGGTAACCGAGAGAAAGGAGAGAGCAAGAGAGAGTGGGCGGGGGAGGGAGGAAAGGAAAATGGGAGAGGCAGACAGTAAAGAAAAAGTACCGACAAGAAAAGGGAGAGCAAAAGAAGGTAGGCAGAGAAAAGAAGGAGAGGAAATTGTAGAGGAAAATGGTATGGAAAGAAAGGACTATTCAAGAATCTGCAAATTTTGGCCTCAAACCAAAATGAGGATGTCGCATCTTTTTAATAATTTACTAAACATAAACGCCTATTATAACATATTTAACCAAGATCGAGTGATCGCATGACATCTTTGCATCGTAGCATCAAAAAACATCAAAAAAAATCATACATGCATTTATACTCCTTTCAGCCTAGTCGTAAATCTTATGTTTTCAACCATTTCCAGATTTCACTCAGAATTCGATGCTGTCTTTACAAATGCTGCCCTGCATTGGATGAAAAAAGACCCTAGGGCAGTTGTCCAAGGTGTTAGGAGAGCATTGCGACCCGGAGGACGATTTGTCGGTGAGGCCGGCGGATTTGGAAATGTGGCCGCCATAACAACAGCTTTGGTGGCCGTGCTGAATGCAAGAAACATTGACGGAAAAGATCGCATTCCTTGGTTCTTTCCAAGTGTGGGAGAATACCGGTGCGATCTGTTTTGCTGGCCTAAAACTCTTATGGGAGCGTCTCGAGTGAACCTGAGCATCAAACCTTGAACATTGGACATTGGACATTGAAAATTGGACATTGAACATTAAACATCAAATGCTGAATGTTAAACCTGAGCATTAACCTTGAACGTTTAGACATTAAACATTGAGCATTAAGCGTTGAACATTGGGCATTGGGCAACGAGCATTGAAAACTGAACTTTGAACATCGAACATAGAACATTGAGCATTCACATTGAGCGTTAACCCTGAACATTTAGTCGTTAAACATAGAGCATTGAGCATTGAACATTGAACACTGAACATTTGATGCTAAACATTAGCATTACCATTGAATGTGAGACATTAAACATTGATTGAGCATTCAACATTGAAAGTTTAACATTTTAATGCTGAATTTTAAAATCAGCATTAACATTGGGCATGAGACATCATTAAACACTGAATTGAGCATTGACATGGAACGTTGGACTTCCCGTATTGAATGATGTTCATCTTAGGCACCAGTTTTTGGCATTACATAGTGGACATTGGGCAATTTATAATGGATGATGGGCATCTTCCACATTTACATGCGCATGACATGTGATCTAGCAAGGATCACATCATTAGATTAAATGCCCCAATCTTTGGGGATCAAAATGTGATTACTAAGAAGTGTATATTAAAAAATTGACATGTCATCGGACACCAATCTATTTTCATTTTTGCTTTTCCCTTGCTAGCCTGAAAATGGTTTAGTTAACATAAAATCGTGACAAAATGTACGGATGTGTTATGAAATGCAGGGAGATTTTGGAAGAGGAGGGTTTCCATGTGGAGGTAATAGAACTATTTCCACGACCCACAGAATTGCCAGCAGGTATGATGAATTGGATCGAAAATTTTGGTAATCCATTTTTTCAAGGAATGAGCAAACAAGAGCGTGAAAAAGCCATGGGCGAAGTATTGGAGCTTTTGAGACCATCCCTTTGTGACTATCGTGGGAAGTGGAAAGCCGACTATGTTCGTTTACGCTTTCGAGCCTCACTGGCCGAAAAATAATGTCTTGTTTTGTGATGTATATTACAGAATATTGTTGTTGCTATTGATTCTAGATAGAACCGAGAAAGAACTTTTTTTGATGGGAGTCAGAGTTGGGTCTAGAATTGTTGTGGGTATTTAATTTAAGGAAAAGGTTGTGGTTATAAGAGTAGAGATTGTGAAGAAGTGTCGCAGATGTCGTTTCCGGTTGACTTTGTTTAGCCTTCTTAATTGAGCGAGGAGTAGGTTTTGTTTGTGAGGTTCCAAATTACAGTAAATTTTTGTTGTATATTCTTTTTTTCTGTCGTAAGCCTCGAGAGCCTCCGTGTAATTCCACAATTTCTGTGGATCCGAACCTATAATTTTCTCGTATTTCCGATTTAGTCGTTTAATTTGAGTCGATACGCCAACACTGTCCGCACGTGCCAAATATTCCCGATTCTTGTCACTTCTCTACTGTAGTTTTCTTTTTTGCCTCAAATGGAATGATAAGAATTTGGAATGTTCGTACGTTTTATTCTGTAAATTAATTTACGGAAAAAACAACCTCTACGGAAAAGAATTTTTACGAGATGTCAAAATGGAGATCGACAAGAGGTGCGCGCCGAATAAAAGCTTGCACAGACACGTGGGAAAAGTGACAAGCAAACAAGGTCAGAGGGAAACAAGCGTCACACGTGGGAATTGATGAAAGGAAGAAGAGTCACTGTTACACAATGTACCGTGAAAATGCTGACATTTACTGTTGCCACGTGGAAGGGTAGACAGAGGGACACGTGCGATTCATTTTAAGGAAGCTTATGGCAGGAGAATATCCATTATGTCCATGTGAACGGGTTCAAACTGGGTTTCTAACCAAAATATTAAATTAGTTAAAAAAACACTGTTTGAAAATGATGTTAACTTATGTTTTATAAATATTCGATTAATTTATATGCCCAAGAATTTCTATTTTGTGGTAAATTAACCCAAGGCATCCTCAAGGCATCTTTTTTTTTCGTTTTATTGCTTATTTCTTTATTATCACCTTTTTTTTTCCCTTTATGCAACATAGTAGATTTGGCTTTTAGGGTTTTTTTGTTCTTTTGCATTACTAAAAATTATCATGTTTCCTTTTTATCCTCTTTTCTTTCTTTTTTAAGTAAAAGTACAACTACATGCTTTTCAAGGAACATTTTTTCAGCCTTTTTCCATTTTTCAAGTCAGGTTTGAAATAAGTTGTCTTGACATGTTTGTCCATGTAACCCTAACTTAACAAGATAACCCCGTTTTTTAGTGAAGATTCTCTGTACTATTTTTCAGTGTTCCAATGTCCGAAAACGAAATCGTTACTTGACTTTGATTGTTGTATCGCTACATAATTTTGCGACGATTCAAGGATGTCGATTTTTTATGACATTGAACACGTTTAGTTTTTATTTATTTATTTGTGACGTTATATATGTTTGGGTTTTAGTGACATTGTGACGTCATGCTCGCTTGTGACAGCGTAATTGTCCTGATTCAATAACTTTCAGGATGGTTTTTTGATATTTTTTTTTTGTCTTTTCTCACGCAATCTGTTATGAAACTACAACCAAAGATATTAAAAAAAAAAGCCGTTCTTAAAGCTCTTTCATTTCATACCATTATTTTCGTGTTTCATTCGAGGAAGGATGGGGCTGCAGTGATGTGAGAGGGAAAAGGGATGACGACAGTGTAAACTTTTATAAAGGACCCATGAATGATAGGGGAGGTTTGGGACCCTTAAAAATTTTTATTTCGTACATGTGCGCAATGGGCAAGAAAAGAAAATAACGTGTACTATCCCTTGTACAAAAATGATCAAAATCGTGTAAAGCGTGTGAAGACACTTTCCTATTTTTTGGTTGAACTGTTACTTTTACTGAAATCGGCTCTCGAGGTGGTTTGCGTTGGAGTTTGAAGACGAGGTGGTGTGACGTGATAGTGGGTCGAAAAGGGGAAACGCTAAATTGGATCCCATACTAAGTTCCAAGATGACGTAAATTGTGACCATCTGTGACAACATGACGTAAGCGTTTGCGCTCAAGCAAAAAAATGCCTGCGCTGATCTTATCCCTAAAATTTTAGTAATTGACATTCAAATATTGTTACATAAACATGCATGGCAAGCAATTTCTTAATAGAATTATGTCCTTTTTATTAAAAAATTGTCTCACAATAACCCATTAATGTATCCAAAATAACAAACACCATCAATACCACTTTATTCCCTTCCCATCCTTCCAATCCCAAACTATTTTGTGTGTCCAAACAAACCCTAGAAAACCTTTTTTTTTTTTTTCATAAACGTAAAAGAAAAAGGTGAAAAAACCGTAAAACCTAATTTCAACTCAAGACAAAAGTAAAGCTTTAGATTCCTCTTCACTAGTGGCCGTTAAATCGTTCAAAAGAAGAGATAAATCTCCCATTCTAAAACCTTCTTTAGGAATCAAAACTCCTAATTCGTCGGCATAAGCTGAATCTTTATTGATGATAAGTACCGATTCTAAAAGAAAGTTGTGGGCTACATAGAATACTGGAAGGTCAATTTTGTCGTTTCCCAGAGGATCGCTGATAAAACACCCGAAAAAAAGGAGGGAGAAGGGAGAGGGAGGATTTAACAAAAATGTGAAAAAAAATGGGATACAAATAAAAAGGGGCCTTTGGGAAGGATATGTTGCTTGGTGTTCAAAAAAAGTTAAAGAGTAATTAACATTTTAGTGAGAATTAATGAATCACACTCTAATATTAGGGTGGATTTGTTTTGCGAGTGGAATAGAATAAAAAATGAATGAATATAATATCGTAAATTTACAAATGTCAAACCAAAAAACCCGTGAAATAGGATTATTTTAACTCACAAACATTACTCCGGAAAGAACATAAATAAACTTGTCAGACATCAGCCGAAAAAATCGTTAAAAGACTATGTTAAAAAAGAAAAAGGCTGTCCCGGAAAAACCCTAAAAACTGGATAGTTAGAGACAATAATAAAGCTAAAATTTGTTCAAAATGTTATATATATATAGATATATGTTTCTTTTTTTTCAGGTGGGTTTTAGAGGGACAAACCTCAGCTTGTTTCCAATCTCACGAATGCCGAGAATACTAAAAAGGATAAGGAAGAAACCCGGAATCGACCAATAGGGAGTCACGAAAACAAAAGCGTAAGCAAGCATAAATAAGTAAAGAAGGATCGCAAAATTTAGAAGGTGGAAATAAGCAAATGGCCTGCCAAAAATAAAAACAAAGCAATATTAAAACTTTTTTTTTTTTAGAACGCATTTGCCAAAGAACATAGGAAACGAGGTTAAAAATTCCAAAAACTAAACACATTTCTTAAAAGACGAAAGGAAATATGATAAAAAAAAATGCACTTGCTAAGAGTGGAAAAGAAAAAAGGATGAAAACCTTTAGAACCTACGCCATTTTGTGAAAGACAAAGGAAACAAGTCCAAACTTCAAAATTTAAAAGTATTTCTTTCTTTCGAGGGATACTAGAGAGGGATGATTTCTTAACTTGAATTGGATACTACATGTAAATTGGAGTCGAAATTCATCAAGATGTAATAAACCAAACGAACTCACGTTGGGTACTAAAGATTGAGGATTTGGTATAAGACTTAAAACAAACTTAAATCCATGATCCCAAATCTACACTAATTTCAAACTTACACAGTACCACTTTCAAAGGTATAGAGAACGTCCAAATGTGACCGAATTTCGAACAATTTTTCCGAAAAGAGATTTCCAACTTCGACTTCAATATGACCTTTTGATTGTTGAGCCCAAACTCCTTTTTCTATCCACATCAAAATTTCTTTATAAACCAAATTTCCAGTTCCCATAGGTTGAAGAACACGCAATTCCTCCACCTTCACAGTTAAAAACATGATAAAATTGAAAAAAGCGTGTGTTAAACAAAAAGCTACAAATAATGAAGCAACACAATTATCTGTTGGTATTGGAAAAAGGAATACATTTGGATGTATCCGTATATAGTTCACCACTACTATTGTGGTTCACAAAATTTATGAATTATGCACGTTCAATGGTTTTTTTGGGGTGACTTTGGAATTCACTCCAATGCAAATCATGAACTAGTGTGGAGTCTATCTGATTTGGGAGGATTATTCCAAAAACATCGTGAATTATCGATGAAATTATTCTAGACTTGCTAAGCAACATCCACTGAAAGGTGTTCGAAAGGGCAATCGGAAAATCAATCCTACTTTTCCAAGGTTGCATGAAATAAAACTTGCACAAATGTCACAAATAATTACCTGCTTCCATTACTTGTTTAGCTTATAGAATACTAAGCATTTATATACACACAAATGGTGTTCTAAACAAACAAACAAACCATGTTTTGCATCAATTGAGGCACGGCGGTTCTCTTTCATGCAAAGAAAAAACCCAATAATAACAACAAAAAAAAAACAAAAAAAAACAACCGGATTCAAAATCCATATTTCACCTGATCTTTGGTTAACAACCTGATCTCCTCGAGGTACCACCAAGCCCATTCGTTGATTTTTTCTTGCCTATTTTGAGGTAAACTCGCATATGCGAGAAAATGGAGGGCATTTGCAAATTTGCAAAGTTGATGGCGGACAATTATAGCGCGAGGGAAAGCGTGATCCCCAAAATGAACTCGCAACATGAGAATAAATTCCCCGAGAATTCCGGAAGTTCCAACAACATGAGAATTTAGGGTTAAATATCGAGTGAATGTTTGATTAAGGTAGAAGACGAGAACGAAAGTGATGAGGGCACCCGGAACCGCAACAGCATTCGTTCCCACCTGTTTTGGTACTCATTTGGATGAAAAAAAAAATAGCATCCGTTTGGTCAAAAGCACCTCTTCAGGTTTGAATTGACATTCAAAGTAATTTCAAAATATTTCAGGGTTTAAATATATCAAAGTCCTAGTAATTTCATCGACGAATTTGGCATTCAATTCAGCTTAAAATTTGATCGAAATTGGAATTGACATGTAACTACCTGCATGAGATTGCATTTGCATCTATTATAAATTAATTGATAGTCAAATTCACAAATAAATTTCAGACCACGGCCACATTCACATCCGCAGACATCAAGGTTGACATTGACATCAATGTTGACATTGACATTGAAATTGACATTAATATTGACTTTGATATGTATATCTACATCAATATTGACATCGACATTGGCATCCCCACAACATCGACGTTGACATTCACATTAGCATTGACATTGAGATTGACATTGATTTTGAAATAGACATTGACATTCATTTTGACATCAAAGTTGACATAGTTGTTGTCGTTGACATTTCATTTCCATTCCTACTTCCACTTCCGATTCCCATTCACTCTCCCAATCGCTAGCTTACCTGTGGCCAGCCCTTAGAAGTCGGGACTCCATTCAAACTCTCGTTTCCCATTCCGTAAAATGTCAGGGAAATCATAATGTGGAACAAAAACAAAAGCCAAAAATCAGGTCGCTGCAATATAAGCTCCAGCCCAGTTCCGCTAAAACGAAGCAACGTCCTTAACGGAGTTGATGAGTCGTACGATATTCTAGGCGGCGCAATCTGTCTACCAAAAAACAGTAACGGAACAGTAAACCGTTAAACGGTGATAGACATGAAAACAATTTAATTGAAACACTTTTGAAAATGTTAGAAAGGTGAAGGGGGAAAATGCCATCCGAAAAAAAAAGGACAAACCAATGACATTTAACCTTTTAGTACAAGTGAAAATTAAATCGGATAATTTGACAACCTGTCAAGTAAATTTGCTTCAATTCAATGTTCACAATCACAAGAAATAATATGCTTATTGTAGGATATGTACCATTTAAAAAAAAAAATGGTTTGCAAAGAAAGAAAATAAAAGAAAAAATCTTACAGCATGAAGTTTCTTTAACGTCTGAAAACCGGGTTCAGTTTCAAGCATTGGATCAGAGTAAAGTTTGAATAACTCCTCTGCAGTCTTTTTTTTATTCTCTCTTTTTTTCCACTCAACTTCGGTCATAAATAATTTACAAAGAATTTTTTCAATTGAATCTTCTGAAGAAAGGAAATCTCCATAGCTTCTTTCCAGAAACTTTTTCCAGGAACGTGCTGCAAAAAAAACGACAACGAAAAAAAAAGCAAAAATGTCAAACTGCTAACATGATAGTAAACCCTATTTTGCACTCCCTTTGCTTGAGATGCAGCGAAACGTATAATAATAAAAAACAGTTTAAATGACATTTCAGAAAATGTAAAAAAAAAACTCATTATTTGAAAGAGGAAAAAAAAAAAAAAAAACTCGGGCAATGTGATGCAGCAACAGAGTAAAAACGGTTGTTGAAATGTGTCCTTGGAAAATGTCAGCAGAAGAGATAAAAAAGGCTTGCATAAATTGCGAGAATAAATAAAATTTTCACTTTATACAATAAACAAACAATCTTCTTGAGTGATTGAAATGATATTATTTTCAGATTGCTTATCAAGTAACTGAGGGTGTTCGAAGTCAACTTGCTTCATATAATACACAACTATCGCTATTATTGGAGAAGAATTATAATTAAAATTGCAAAATTAGACTCAACAATATTGATTTGGTAATCGATGATGTGGCGGCGGGCTTTCCACTCCTTTTAATTAATGTTTTTCACACTTATTGTGATTTCAGTCGCAACAACGCACTATTCACATTTAACAACCCTAACAGCAACAAAACCGTATGGTCTTCGTTTTTGAAATTTCAAAGAAAAAACACAAACATTAATAATGTTTTTTTTTATATTTTCAAACAATGAGATCGACATTGATTTTAGAAACTAACACATCAAAACTGACAATGAAACTAACGATAAATATGGCGGGTAGAAGTTGAAACCGACATTGTTATTGAATCTAAAAATAAAACTAAAATTAAACTTCAAATTGAAATTGAAATTAAAATTGAAATTGAAATTGAGACTCTATAGATTGAAGCGTAGAGGGAGAGGGAGAATTAATCTTTGTGAAGAAAAGTTTCCATGGAATATATTGGCTTCCGTGGAATGCTCTCTCTCTTGTGATCTTTTATGAATGCTTCCGCTGTCTATTGCACTCTGCATTTTGATTAAGATCCTTCAATCCTCTCCCATACCTCTCCCTCCAAAAATTGAAATTCAAATTGAGATTCAAAATGAAACTGAAACTGAAATTGAAATTGAAATTGACATTGACATTGAAATAATTGCAGTTGCAGAGAAATTTTTTACCTGACATTGAAGAATCTCTTTCGAGTAATGGTTCCGACAAAGGTTCCGCAGAATACGACGAACTTCCTGTCCAAAAGGCTCTCCGAAGTTTCTCATCTTCCTCGGCCATTATGAAAGGTGATATGTGGAGAGAGGGACAGGGAGAGGGAGAGAGAGAGAAAAAGAGAAGGAGAGAGGGGGAATGAGAGGGAGAGGGAGAGGGAGAGGGGAGGAGAGGAGAGGAGAGGGATAGGTAGAAGGGAAAGCGGGAAAAAGAGAGGAAAAAGAACAAACAAAAAGGGAGAATAAGAGGGGGAGGATTGGGAGAGATGTGGGGACTGGAGAGGGAGGATTGGGGGGAGAGAGAGAGAGAGATGTCGACGTGGCGCAGGGTGTGAAGTAGAGTGTACGGAATTCACTTAGCAGATTGGATTCTAGCGATGGCAACATGTTTGACCGTTTTCAATGGAGACTTGAAAATCCGTACTTTCCAACGAGTACAATGACGGTATAGAACTGTACAAAAAACCAAAAAGGAAAAAACGGATAAAATCCAAGCAAGACTGCGATATGCCGTACATTCGTACGATAGCTATGACAATCCTTGTACGGTGAAGTCTGACAATTATTTTTGACGGCGGTAACCATAGAACATAAGCAAATTTATAATCAGTGATCAGTAAGAACTACAGTACAGTTTACCGCCAATCTCTATTAGCGTATAATTTTTTTTAGCGTATAAGAATAATTAGCGTGGTTTACGCTAATTGGGAAATTTGGAAATTTTCGAAGAAATCGTTTACTCTAATTAGGAATTAGGGTTTTTTTAGATAGTATGGATAATTCTATTTTAGAAGAAAAAAAAAAAAATCGGGACGGAATTAGCGTACACAACGCTAATAGCGATTGGCGGTGTACGGTACACCGCGAATCGTAATTAGAGTAGTGAAAAAATTAGAGTAAAAAAACCAATAAAAACAATTATAGTAATCAACTCTAATTTATGTGATAGAACTTTTTCACAGAGGAAGTTTACTCTAATTTATTTAAGTACTTTAAGTACTCTATACTGGGTTATGTCGGCATTAGTTATCCGCGCTGAAATTATGAACACTAAATTACGTAGACATACAGAATCTGTCAGTCCGTATAGTTTTGACGTCATTATGACGCTAGTACTATTTGTCGCGCTGAGTGTCAGTTAATGTTCACACTGACGACGATGCTGTCGACGGACGAGAGTTATGCGAACGGCTTTTTTTCGATGTGATTCATTATTTGTTTAGTGCGATTTCACGTGCGAGCGCGATTCTATTAAATCATTAGGTGTACCTTTTTACTTATAAAAGTACAATTTACTCCACACTATTTACTCTTCCGTACTCCACACTATTTAAAGTTAACATATATTAGAGTTTTTTACGCTAATTAAACCTTATCTTAAATAGTATAATGAAAAAATTAGAATCATTTACTCTATTTAGCGTAATAGAGTCGAAATTTAGGGCGACCGAATTAGCGTTATTTACTCTAATTACGATTCGCGGTGTACTGATTTTTGTTCGTACACTGCTCGCGTATTAATATGGGGAATTGATCATCGCCGTGACTATTTTTGTTGCGCGCAGTCATTTACGTCACCTTTGTCAAAGATTGTACATTTTAAGTACCGTCAAACTAAAAACGGCGGTCAATCAGTTTGTTTTTTTTTTTTTTTGTCGGTTTCGGGTATCTAAAATTTTGACTTTTGCGACCTCTGCCGACGCGACCCAAAAATTAACGGCACAGAATCGTCTCGATTCTTGTCATACCGTGTTGTAATTCAGTACTTTTGTGCTGATGTTGACGTCCGTACGATCTTTTGTACACGCGACCCAAAAATTAACGGCACGAAATCGTCCCGATTCTTGTCATACCGTGTTGTAATTCAATGCCCGTCACACGGGCCTGGACCGTGTCCTGTTTTATCATGCCCGTGGACCGTGTCCTGTTTTCTGTACACCGTTTGCGCCACCTTCACGAACTGGGATGACTTTAAAACGGAACATCTGATCACTTTGCGCCACTTTTTTTTTACGGTACTGTACTTTTCCCGTTGGCCGTCAACTGAGAACGCGTTGGATTGGCCGTTGACGTGTACCAATCATGAAGCGACGCCACGTTACCTTTTTGGATTGCCGGTTAACATGCCGGTTAACATGCACCAATCAGGACGAGATGCCAGGGTACAGCACCTTTCCCCATTGGTGCCCGTTCCACGGGAATGGACCATGTCCAATCATTTTCGTACTGCGGAGGGACAACGCGCAGAAGAACAGACCGCCTAGTTATAGGTTTCCAAAACGGCAACCAAAGGTCTATAATTTTTATATAGAGATGTGGTACCGCAGTTATGCTACAGTAAACCTTGGCCGGCCGTGTGAAATGTTGATTTCGCAAGCGCGGCAAAAACCGGTTGAAATAATATTTTGAAAGTCAAAGCCGTTCAACTAATTGACAGTCAAATCTAAAGTGTGCGGTACTTAAATTGTACCAGCGTGTACTTCAAACGTACAATTTTTGACAAAGTGACGTAAGTGTATGTGCGCAACCAAAATAGTCACTGCCGTGATCAATTCCCTTTTATTATATTAAGGTTTGCACGCGGCCAGTAGCTTTTTTTGTCGGGTAGTGTACAGTACAGTACTCTAATTTCCTGTCAAATTTGTCGTCCCCAGAGACCTTCAAAAAAAATAATACGCCGCCGGGTCAAAACTCAGAAGTGACATAATATGACGTCATAGATTGGGACAGAGGTGACGCTGCGACGAGAAAACGATATGTGCATGATGAACACATGTACGATATGCATATAATATGGGGACTTCGCACTAAATCCACATATTGTAAAACGCCCATTATAACTTGGGAACTTTAGGAGAAATGGAAAAAAAAGGAACAATTAAAGTTCCATTAGCATGATAATGTGACATTCATATTTGAGAATTTCTAGAATTTGCAAAATTTAAAATCTGAATTCGGGGATTTTGAAAATGGGAATGATAAAAGATAAAAATTGAAGTTGCGATTTTTTGAGATACAGCAATACAGGGAAAGAAAAATCGAGACACAGGGATAATACAAATTATGGCTTCTATGAATGGAAAAAAACAGAGATTTATGTGGCGAAGTCGATCCATCCGAGTGGCAGACAATTTCGTTAGGGTTCAGCTGAATGCAGAGGAGGGACAGGATCACTCGCAGAGAGTCAGCAGT
>JBBHKE010000319.1:0-43624 GCA_037447655.1 Zygnema cylindricum | reverse complement strand
TAAAAAAACCCTAAAAAAACCCTAAAAAACCCTAAAAAACCCTAAAAAACCCTAAAAAACCCTAAAAAACCCTAAAAAACCCTAAAAAACCCTAAAAAACCCTAAAAAACCCTGTACTTGTGGTGGGCACTCTTTCGAACAACATGGCCGAGAGCCCTCTCCACCGTGAATCGTTATTAGCGTCAAAGACTAAATAGCATAAAAAAATATTTAGCGTTATTAACGCTATTTGGGAATTTCAAAATTTTAGGGTAAATCATTTCCTCTAATTAGAAATTACTCAAAATTTAAAAAATTATTTATAATTCTATTTGAGAATTTGGGCAAAATTTGGGGGAACCGAATTAGCTTTATATACGCTAATAACGATTCGCGGTGTAGCTTCGGTTCTAACTTTTTATCATCATCGTTTATTGGTGGCTTTACAAGAAGTGTAAGCTTTTATCCTCCTTTGATCATCAGGGTTAAGGATCTTCAGTGTGTTCCGAAACTCCCTCAACATGCTTCCCCGGACTTGGAAGACTTAAGGGGTTGTTTTCCACAGATCTTGAGCCACATGGAGTTTTTTGAGTTTTTTAAGGTTTTTAGGGTTTTATATTGTGTGTCCTTGTTTTACGTGTTCTTCTGTGTTAGTTTCTTCCAACTTGTTTTTATTTTTGGCCTGGAGCGTTTTTCCATTTTGGCTTTGCTACCCACGTCTTTTTGGTTCCGTATTCAGATGGTTTACCTCAACACTCTCTTGATAAAGTTTTGTTGTACTGTGTAAAGAAATAGTTGATGTGAAAGAAATAGTTGACATAAACAAATAGAATGACAGAACTTCCAGGGACACAATTTTACAGATAGACAATTTATTCGCTGATAATAATTATGGAATTTTAAGAGGTAGAACAGCATATTTATCAAGCAAGTAAAACATTCCTGTTCAGCAGGTATTACACTTTGTTTTCTTCAAATGTTTTAATTTCAATGTTTTTGAGCGGTACTAGTCTTGGAACAGGCGCTTTGAGTGCCATGCAACAAAGATATCCTTTGTGATGGCCCATCTGCTTCGTCTGTGATGCACTCCCACAGTGTGCAACCCATCCGTCACAAATGCATGGCGGTCATCGAGAGTGAGTTCCCCAGCTTCCCTGAATTGTCTGCAAAATGGTCCAATGCACCCCTTCACCACAAAACTTCTTTTCCAAACACTTCACATTTGTCATCCAAGCGCCAGCAAGAAAATCTGATGGCCTCATGCAAAAACATATGTTCCTTGTTTCAGTAACATTTTTATTTGTTACTGTAATTTCTAAAAAGGCTACAATTGAACTGATCTCCTTCAAAATCGAGCAGCGAAAAAATTACCCAATGGATTTCCTCTTAAATAAACCAAATTGACAGCAATGTAAACGTGACAACATGTAGCGCTGATGGCTAATAATTTGCAGTGGATTTATTTCCACACTAAAAGACTATACATGTACTAACTTGAGTTGGTATAGCACCACATTAATGGCCAATATCAAACTTTCAAACAATCCCTTGTCCCCAAGTAGTCTTCTCATCTTCACGCCTCAAAATCTATATCGCCCTGTTCTTACTTCACTTCCCATGTCCTCCTCTCCCTCCACCCACGGAATATCGGCCCAATCCCTGTAGCTGGCCAGCTCTTCTTGCAAGGGTCTTGTCCTCGAAATCCCATTCAAGCTGTTTCCCATACTCCCTAAAACCCCTTTGCTATCCCCGGTACCCCCAATTCTGATCCAACCATCCATTTCAAGCTCATTTCCAGGCTTCTTCCCCTCCCCACCTTTAAAACTTCGATCGATCCCTCCAGTTTTGCCTTCATCTACTCCCCCCCTTCTACCTGGCACACCCTCCTTGTGTCTACCTTCACCGGTTCTTTCCTCCCTAAACCCTTCCCCTCCCAGCCTCTCTTCCTTTCCCAACTTCTTCGCAACTGTAACTGTCTCGCCCTCTGTGCTCGCCTTCCTTTCCTTCTTCCTTAATCCAATCGCCTTATGGAAGCGGCCCAAAGCCTTATACGTGCGCATCATCAGCCAGCGTGTGACCTTGTCGGGAGCGCAGCCCTCCTTCACCATTTGTCGGTATGTGGTCTCGGCTTCTAGAAGCTGTCCCGCCTTGAAATGGGCATGGATGAGAGTGTTATAACTCACCACATTGGGAACCAGACCTTGTTTTTGCATGCTTTGGAAGAGGTTTGCAGCTTGTACGGAAAGACCCTCTTGTCCAAAGGCGGCCATCAAAATGTTGTACACCGTCACGTCGGCCAGACAACCCTCCGTTTGCATTTCTCGAAAAACTCGCCCTGCTTCTTCAAACATTCCTTGCCTGACAAAAAAAAAAGACAATTGGATAAAAGAAATGTTGATTGGATAAGAGACAAAGAACAGTTTCGATGAGAAAGAGGATTACACAAAAGAAAAAAAATGACAATGACCGCAGACAGTCATGACAAATCTGGCCTTCTGTACAACACTGAAGTTCGGTAACTGAACAAAAACCACTCTAATCCCTACACTCTTAGCTATTCTCTCTAGTCAACAATAAACACCATTAAAACAGTATAGACTTTACGCCTTTTAAGCAACTTCTCTCTCCTACCCTTGTGTCAAAAAAGTAGGGTTCCCTTATTTCACCTTCCATATGCTTGAATAAGAGTACTATACGCCATGGTATTTGGTCGAATACCAGCCACCTGCATCCTGTGTAACACCTGCTCTGCTTCTTCCACCAGACCAACTTCCTTGTAAACAGATATTAGCAAACTATAGCTGGTCATATCGGGCTTTAACCCAGCTGTTTCCATGGCCTCAAAAGTGGCAATGGCTTCCCGATATTTGCCTCCTCGATTGTATGCATCCATCAGCGCTGTGTACGACACTTCATTCAGAACAACTCCGGAAGCTCGAGCTTCTTCAAACGTCTGTAATAAAAACAATTATTTCACATAATCATTACCATCACTAGTGGTTTTTTTTTTAACTTCTACCATGTGGGAACATTGAACAAAAACCTAATTTACAGAAACAGCCCATTTCACTCCAAGATTGGTGAACAAAAGTTAGAGCAACAATTACATAAGTCTTCCATCAACTAGAAACAACCCGTGCCATAACCAGTTTCAGTTCATGAATCTTGTTGATAACAAAAAAAGCCTGAATCACCCACTCGGCGCTGATGATAGTCAAGCCTGGAAGCCTCTCTTGCATACTGAGGTAAACTCACAAAAAGTCTTGTATTTGAATAGAATACAGATACCACTGTTGATTGGGTCTGCGATCTCAAGAAGAATACCATAAGGCTTTTCTAATATGAATATCGTAGGCAATTACTAAGTAAAAGAAGGAAGAGTGAAGCAAAGGGAAAAAGATGGAAAAGGAGAGGGTGACATCAGGAAATAAGAAGTTGATGGAGGTACAGTACAAAAAGAAGGAAACACAGAAGAGGCGTCGAAAAGGAAATGTGGGGGAGACAAAAATAGCGAAGAGACTGGAGACAAAATGAGACAGGGATAGACAAAAGGAGCCGGAAAGGAAATGGAGAGGGAGAAGAGAATAGTCAGCGCCAGACAGAGGACGCAGAAAATGCAAAGTCAATAGAGAGGATAAGGAACAGAAATGAAAGTGTCTGAAAACCGAAAACGCTGAAGGTTGTTTGGAAGCTAACGAAAATTTGATAGCTATTTTATTTCACTGAGTGGAACAGGGGAGCCTTTTGGTTCAATAAGTTTGGACTAACTAGAGTGCTCCTGGGTGTCTGGCAGTTTCCAAGTCTATGAGATTTTGAGATTTACCTTCTCCCCCTCTCCCCCTCTCCCCCTCTCCCCCTCTCTTTGCCCAAATTTCTCCAAATGCATTTTTCTCCCAGCATTTCTTCTCCCTAAAAAAAAACTCTTCGAATGGAGCTCCCGTGATCCGCACAGGCCCGCCCAGATAGCGAGTACCGCCACGTCACTACCGGGCAATGCTCTCGATGGAACTGTTTGCAAAACTCAGTTCAGTCACACAAAACTGTGCGAACTGAAGCTTTAAAACCCGCAAACACACACAGACAACGGCAATTACCAGTACTCAATGCCTTGAAAGACCAACGGGCTGCTCTAACCGCGTGAGTAAAAATAATATTTCTGCAGATGAGTCGGTAGCTGCAACAAAGTCTTTGGACAAACCTGAAAGTAGCCCACCTTGATTACAGACTTTGCTTGGTTCACTCCACAACAAAATTGAGATGAAAGCACGCTCAGTGTTGAACCCCGCAACATCCCTAAACTATCAATTTTACAATTTTAAAATCAACTTTACCCGTTTCTTCTCTCTCTCCTCCCATTGACAGAGAATAATTTTCTGAGAACTGTTTGTCCAACTGTCCCCATATTCCAAACAGGGCTCAAGGTCGTCCTAGCTCACATGACCATTTGAGCATTACGCCTTCAATGGGAAGACATACAACTTTAAGCAGTCAAATGAGCACTCTTGGAGACCCACCTTTACAGCGTTCTCCAGTCGGCCAGCACGCACATAAAGTGAAATCATGGTGTTGATGGTGACAACATCGGGAGCTAATCCCTTCAGCTGCATCTTTACCAGCAGCTTTTCTGCCTGCTCACAATTGTAACATATGCACCAAACACCCATTGCTATTTCTCAATTAAGACACACAATTCAAATTCTAACGAGGTCAGTTAGACATGTCTAGCTTCTAATCACCATAATATGTTATTTGAAGGTGTCTTCACTCATGAGACCACATGACATGCCATGACACACGTCCTCAAATGGAACTTAAACAAACAACAGCTTTTCTCCCAAAGGGGAGTGCGACGAGATTCCACGTTCGATTTGTTCTAGCTTAACTGTGGTGCTGATGATTGGATCAACAGCCTGATAACTCATAAAGACACATTCGACTTTAACATAAACAAACGGGCAAATTTGGAGTAAGAAAACATCTGTTGGAGCTGATTCAACCTGGTCACATTACCTCGTCACATAAATGGCCTTTGCTGAGAACAGCCAAGGCAGCATTGAATGTTCTCAAATTAGGCGCTACCTCCTCCTTTGCCATCCGGTCCAACAACCCTAACGCTGTGCCAGGTGGCAGTCTGGCAGTGGAGCATCCAGATATAAGAGTGTTGAAGGTGACAGCGTCGGGGCGGCAATTTTTTGATAGCATGTCTTCCAACAAGGCCAATGCCTTGTCGTAAGATCCTTGTCGACAGTATACTCCAATAAGGGAGTTATAACCATGAACTTTGTCTTCAAATTTGTGAGCCTCCATTTTTGCAAATAATTTTCTGGCTTCTTCAACCATGTTAGCCCTGTTCAACAGAAATAATAAGCCCCACAACCCCAATCCCGTTGAGAAAACTCCACAAATTACTTGTTAACTGTTTTTGTTTCAACAACTTACAACCTGACGGTATAATCAAAAAACAAACACTCAAAAGCCTCTTGACCCATTCTTTATAATTCAGACAATGAAGAGAACTCCAACACATTTCAGATAAAAAACCATATGTTAGTGGACAAAAAAAACTACATACAAGAGCCTACTGATTTCGGTTCCTTCCCGCAACACGAATAAAATAAGTTGGATGGTATCCCCACCAAAAACAATGAAATATCACCTAATTAAGTGAACACAATAGATATCCACCACGGCTTTGGTGATGTGACAACCTACCTTCCCAAAATTCCCAACATAAGAGTATACACATGCCCGTTGGGTCTCATTCTTCTCGGCTGCCCCTCCATCCATTGAAACACACCGAGGGCAGTAAGGGCCTTTCCGCGACGACCCAGGCCCTTAATCACATTGGAAAGTTCCACTCTATTTACTTTTCCCACCCAAGGATCCAAAACGGAGGACACTGGCTGGCCATGGAGAAGCTTAATGAGGCCAGCAAGCAGATGAATTTCCTTTTCTTGAGAGGAATCAGGCGTCCAAACCTGCTTTGAACCATTTTTCCTTGTTTGTAAAGGACTATTCTTAGATTTCTCCTTCCCTTTTTCCTTTTTCCTATCTATCGGACTAACTTCCTCAGTTTTACTGTTTGAATTGCCAGCCACTCCTATGTTGTTATCCTTCTTGCCATTCCTGTCAGAATACGATGAGAAACGTCGAGCTCTGTTAACTTTATCACGATTTCCTTTCTCGCCGTGTTTTATTTCGATTTCTCTGCTGAGAGGCTCCAATACTAAGGAAGCAGAGTCACAATCACTGCTTGAAAATGCAGTTGGTTCTCTCTCACATTCTGTCTCTCTCTCCTCCCAGTCTCTGCCATATGTCTTGGGGACAATCCCATCCAAAGAGATCTCAAACTCCTGACGACAACTTTCATTCACAGTCGCTCCGTTTCCTCCATCTCTCTCCCTCTCTCTTCCTCCCTCACTCTCTCTCTCTCTCCCGCTCTCCCTCTCCCTCTCCCGCGCTCTCTCCTGATCTACAGTCCCTATATCTTCCACCAGCACATTGCCTGGAATCCGACCATTCGTTCTTGCGACCGCCTTCTCCGCCCCAGGGTCCAAGAGTCTCGCCTCCTGTAACAGTACGGCTCCACCAAACTGAACAGGTTCTTCCGTACAGTCACCTGTAGACCACTCTCTAGATATGCCACGTGTTCCTCCGTACAGATCAGACATTTCCCTATCATCCGGGCATCTCCAACTCTTATTTCCCTTTCCTGAACCATAATTGCTAACATTACTGTACTCACTCAACTCAAGAAAGCCTCTCCTATTCTCATTTTCTGAAACATGATTCTCTCGTCTTCTGGCCAAACTCTCTTCCCCAATCAATCCTGCAGATCCTTCAATTTCCGAGGAATCTAAAACCCTGATTCTAGTCAATCCCCTAAATATAATTGGTCTTCTAATGCCATGGATGACAGAAGAAGGCGGCACTAGATGAAACAAAGGAGGGACAATTTCTGGTCCATTGATTCCTCGAGACGTAGAGAAGACGGCTCTCGAGAGAAGGCAATCCATGGAATGCGCCACCGCAGGCGTCGCAGCCATGCCAGCGAGATATCCCTTATCCTGCTGCGTGTAAAGAAAAAGTGAAAATTCCGAAAGCTGGAAAAGTGCACGTTCCGTGGCAATTCAGGTTTGGCGTCCAGAACACAATAGCACAGTTGCACTACTCCACAGTTCTGCTCAACGCTTGGAGTGCAGCGTTTTCGCAATTGAAGGCTGCGCCGGTGTGGAACAGTTCCGCCAAAGGCAATACTGTACTCTGCGTCTGCAACTTCTATGTGGAAGTTGATGAATACTGTAGTTAAGCGCCGATCGTAATCCACGGTGTACAGTAAACCGAGTGTCGTTATTAGCGTCAGTTTTTCCCTTGTTTTTGGCCTTTAAACTTATTTTCTCGTGTCGGATTATCTATTTGACGGTAAAGTACAGGGAGTGTTCCTTACATGTTTCCTCAGTGTGGTGAACCTGGTGAACCCTCGTTTCACCGTGCGAAATGCGCCGTAAGTTTCACCACTACAAAATACCTACCGGTATCATGTAATCCGTAAGAGTGTCGAAGAAAAAATTAACGCTAACAGCGACACACGGTGCACTGTGCTGTCCTGCACTGTTGTGCAGAACTACGGACCTACAAGCTACAGCACAGTACAATACAGTACAGTGCAGGATAGAACGTACAACATTTGTACTGTACTGTAGTTTAACGTTTGAAACTTTGGATTTATGACTGTATCCGTTATCCGATGAAAATTCAGTTGAATTCGACTCACCTTTGCAGCTATGGCTGTCGCTTCGTCTTCTGCGGCACTCAGCATCCTCGCACAGCGTGTCTCGCCATTGCAATCGAGTCCCGGTCAGTTTGACAGGCCACGTGGAGTCGTAGCCCACCTGCTTTCAGTCAAGGGGAAGGAAACTTCACGAAATCTTCTTGATGGACGTCATTTTAGGAATCCATTTTTCGTGGCAGGTAGACCTATTTGCGAGAAACGATGTATTTATGACGTCAGAGCTTCTACTGGAGGGGGTGTTTCCTCTATCCCTATTGACGCTCTTATTTTCGACTGCGACGGCGTCATTCTTGAATCAGAAGATCTTCATCGATGTGCTTACAATGCAACTTTTGAAAAATTTAATGTCTGTTGCCCGGGTAGTTCGGAGCCAGTTGTGTGGACGACTGAATTCTACGACGTTTTGCAGAATAAGATTGGTGGAGGAAAACCGAAGATGCGGTGGTAAGGCTCTCGCAAACGTGTTGCAAGGATCAGTATTCGATTAGTGCCCATTTCATTTTTCACGATGTTGCAATGAATTGTATTCTCCATTTTGTACATATGACGGACGGACAGTGATTAGTCTCCTGTTCAAGTCTCCAAACATTGTTCAGTTTCAATCTATGATGCCAAAAGAGAAAACATGGGGTGGTATTTAACGATTCTTGTCTGGTGTCTCTTTGTTTAGTCAGTCACATGCCTACAAATGTCTCTTCAATAGGGTGGCTTTTTCCAGCAGCCATAGATGAAGTTTGCCGAGGGTTTGGCCTTTTTGGTGGAAAGGGGCGTAGGTACTTCAATGAAAATGGATGGCCATCGTCAACTGTGCTTCAGGAGGCTCCTGAAAGTGATGAGGCTAAGTCAGTTTTGATCGACGCATTGCAGGTGCTCACTAGCTGGCAATGTCAAATACTGTGGATTCTTTGTTTCATATTGTGGCTTATTATGTGTATGGTAAGAGCAACCTTGACATTATTTTCGAGGTCATGGTACAGCCAGTAGACATTGGAAAGGCATATCTTGTAAATGTTTGACTTTTGGACAGGAGTTTTTTGACTTGACAACTGTGTTTCTTCTCTCGTGACTATTTAAAGGATAAAGACTGAGAGAATTTGTGTCCCAAAAGGAAACATTTTTCTTAGTTTTGCAGTTGGGTTTTTTTGCATTTTTTCAGGATTGGAAGACAGCAAAATACAAGGACATGATTGGATCAGGAGAGGTGAGAAACTTTTTAAGTAACCTGCATTGTTGTATGTCTTGATAGTTTTTCTTGTTTTCTTTTTGATTTCAAGAACTTAGGTTGGTTTATTGGAAATTAAAGTGTCCAAATCATGTATTTTTGTGATATCGTAGTCTAACCCTATGAAATACAAAATTTAGGCGGCTGCCAAGCTGAATAAGTTCAATAATGAATGTTTCCTAAACCTTAAAAAATTAAGGATGTCTTTTAGTTCAATTAATACATGACATATGTCAATACTATTTATAATCGTCATTGCGAAAGAGTAAGGCATCTGGTAATTTGTCAAACACACTTTCATTAGAAACTACTAGGTCGTGAACCTACATTTGGGTATCGGATTCACTTATATGCATATTGTCATTTGAATCATGACTTATGTAAGACAACCAAACATGTACATCATAAATCGACATGTATTTCGAAACCGTATTTGTTTCTTGTAGCAAGAAACAAATTATAGTCTTGTCTTGTCAGAATCGTGATTGCTTTTTTTCAATTGGCCAGGTGGAGCCACGGCCGGGTGTTTTACGTGTCATGGATGAGGCAAGAAAGAAAGTACGTTATATATGACTTGCTCAAGGCAGCTGGGATAAATGCTTACACGTTTCCTTTATTTCCTCACTCTTTCATTTTCCGGCTCCACTGTTTCAGTTTCTGGCTAGTTGTTCTCATGCACGAAGGTTTCTTAGGGTTTGTTGAAGTCCAAGGCTTGTGGTTTTCAACTATCCAATTCTGTACACTAATCGTATGAGGACGAGGTGCAGGGGCTAAAACTAGCAGTATGCTCAGCGGCTACCAAAAGCTCAGTCATATTTGTTCTTGAAAATCTCATTGGTGAGGTACGTCAACAACAACTTCAAATTTGTGATTTTTCGCTTAAGCCATTTTCATAATAGGGTAATGAGTGCACATATTTTCCTCGATGGAATTGCGCTATTTCCATCATGGCCTGTGTCAAAATTTTCTGTTGAAATTGAAGAATCTTTTATATGTCAAAACTGTACGTTGAAATTGAAGAATCTTTTATAAGCGATGGTTGAGAATTTGCACTGCCACAGGGAGAATCATGCTACCTCTGCTGTTTTTCTTATCATACAATAAAGGGTAACATCTGGCTGTGAATCGATTGATCTTATTTTATGATCTTTTGGCAATTTGCAGGATCGCTTCTTGAGTTTGGACTGTTTTTTAGCTGGTGAGGATTTGCTACCTGTTGCTTGCTCACATATAAAAGCACACATTTTTCCGTCTAAAGGATTCTTGACAAGATTTTAAGTTAGTTATACAGTTGCATTCTTGTCAAAGAACGTACGTTTTTTACAAGACATTGTGTAACCCCTTTCTCTATGAAAAATTCCATCTGACCTATGTTATTTCCTTGGACGTAAATATTATTTAAAGTTCAGAGATTAATGAGCCACTATGCTCAGTAACTCGATAATCCAGCAATTTCTAGAGTTCCTGATCGGGTGCGTAGGACTTGTTTTGTGAAATGCTCTCTTATCCTCTTATGATAAGGTTATGAATCACATGAATTTTCATAAAAAATGCCTTCGTCGGAGAACTCAATTTATTGGCTGTAGTCCTTCATATGGCCAAAGTTACATCATTTTGAGTCTAACCTTTGTTTGCAACTGGGGTTAAGAATTTGGGTGTGTTAGGTCGATAAAGCTGTTGTCTCGAACCAAATGATTGGTTTGATTTTTTCAAGTAGTTGTACAAATGTAACCCACCGTACAAGATAGGAGGGGTTCTGATGTTTGAGTTCCACGAAAGCAAGGGAATGGGAGCTGGGCTGTGATGCAGTATCGAGGGAGGTGTTTTGTATCTCAACACACCTGACTTGCACTCAATAGAGGCTATTAACAGTGGAGAGGTCATTTTAGTCCACGTTAACTTTCCTCTACTTGTTCTTGCAGCAAAATGTAACCTGTTTATATGTGGTGGATGGACAGGAGATGACGTTGATAAAAAAAAACCGGATCCCACTATTTACAAGGTTGCTTCAGAGGTCAGATTAATTTTTAGGGTCAGGATTTATTTAAAAAGCAATCGCTCTAAGAGAATTATTGCATGCATGCATTTTGTTGGGAATTTTTCACTATGTTGAATTCTACACAGTTGGGAACTTTTCAGTTTTAAATATGTATGCGTAGTTGAGCTTTGTATCTGCCACAATATATATCATGGAAGAACAAGGTTACTGGATCTGGGTCCACCCTAAGGCTACTGAATATGTAGTTTTGAAGTGCAGAAAACTGTGGGCATGATATCCTGGGCATTTTGTATAATGTGTGTATTTAACCCTACCTTTGCTTTGTAAGATTTGAGCGAAAAATGTATAATATAGCCCTCAGTTCCGCATCAGAGCTATGATGTAATACTGGAGCTGTTTCAATAAATTATGCTGCAAGCGTTAACAGCAGTTCTAACGTCTCCCTCAACTCTTATTTCTGTCACGTTTTTCAGAAACTAGGCGTCAGACCAGACAGATGCCTCGTTGTAGAGGATAGTACTATTGGGCTTCAAGCGGCTCTAGGAGCTGGAATGCACTGTATCTGCACATACACGTCATCAACAGAGAGTCAGGTGCGTCTCTTGCAAAGAAGAAAGTGACTGGTTGAGCAGTTTAAAGAATGGTACAACGTTATCGTTATTGGTGTCAAGGACACCACATCCGTGCCTATTTTACCCCTCAAACTTAAAATATCATTGATGACACTAATTGTGTTCCTTAAAGGCAGTCATTTTTCAGAATGAAATAGAATTAATAACACCTCGCTAATAATTTTTAACCCCGCGCTAATAATTTCTTTTCTACAACAATGATCTAGGGTTTAGCTTATTTTATTGTTGACTTTGTTTCTTTTCAAGGAAATAATTGTTGTTGGAATTTCTTTTCTGGTTGTTGATGCTTAAGACGTTCGCAATTTTCGTTGTGTGCATTTTTGGTAAAACTCATTGTATGTCTAAGTCTCTTTGCTTGTATCCTTCCATCCGTATGTGTATCCCTATTTGGGACTGCCCAACAAATGGGAAAGCAGGCATTCAAGGGCGCTGCCGCGGTGTTCCCGGACCTGGCGGCCGTTGTGCTGGAGGAGCTGCTCCGGCTGCCGCAGCTGGCTGAGGCGTGACACAAGGGACGCGTCCGCACATTGCTCATTTTAAGTTTTAAGGGGTGTTTTTATCTGCCTGTCCACTTTATTTGAATGAAAATAGAAATCTCTGTCTATCATTTTTAGGCAGGCTACGATAAGCCTCAGCTGTCAATCAAGCGTATCCAGTGTTAAGCGTAGGCAATGCACTCTTGTTAATACTGGACTCTTCTGAAATAATAAATTAATATGTTCTTCCAATTAAATGTTCATTTTTCATTCTACATGTTAAAGCAAGTTTGGTAAAGTTGCCCTCTCTAGGGTCCTTTTCTGGGGAGAACTATTATCTGCTTTACTCCGGGAAACCTCAGGAGCTCTTATCTTGAGAATTGTTGTTTGCCGGCACAAGGGGAGATGCAAAGTTCTCCCAAAACTACACCATGAATCGCTTATGGTGTTAATAACACGATATCCACGCCCCAAATTTTGACTCTCGAACCTAAAATAGAATAAATAATACTAATTTTCACTTTACGTTATCACAGATACAGTTTAAGAAGTGTCAATGACTCTAATTTGGGCGGTTTTTAAATAGTGTAGTGTACACAATGCGCCAGTCTGTACTAAAACTGCTCCTTGTTACGTACAGAATTACAAAAGAAGTCAGACAACGATGTCGAGACGGGATAGTGAGTGGCGTTGACACAAGAAAGCACACTCAGTTTTGATTCATAGTATTAAAGACGGTGAAAAATCAAAACCTGTTCTCACATGTTCAAACGCCGATTATGTGAACACGGGCAATAGCGGGGTGTGTATCAAAATTAGTGTTAGATGTATAAACTAGCATTAATACTTTGTTGCAGTAATGCCGTTTAACCCGAATAGGATTGATAACACTAATTGTTACTTTACACTAATATTTTTTTTACACTATAAACAATTCACAGTGTGGCAAGGCAAAATGAAAAAAAAAAAAATTGACTAAACCACTACTACTACAATTGAAGTTCATCATGGCTTCATAGCATTTTTAGCATTAACCCATCAATGTGGTTGGTGTTTCAGAAGGCCGAATGCATTTTCGACGCGTGATGTTGTTGTTGAAATTACTTTTTTTATAGAGTATTTTCTAGGTCTAAATATATCAGTATAAAAAGGAAAAGAAAAAGGCGGACAGCCTGCCTCCACCTCCTCTCTCTAGCCACCATACTTGTTGTCGTCACTGAAGGATAGAGAGAGTGGTTGAACCATGGCTGCCTTAGTTTAACAGGCAGTTGTTTTTAGTAGGTTACTAAAAAGATAATTGACGGACCCAAGATTTGATCCCGATCCCTCCCGTCCGTCAAGTTGGCCGGTAGCGGTCAGTTGGCGAACCCTACTTCAGTTGTTGGTCAGGCGGCTCGACATGTTGGGGCGGCGGCTCGTGATGCCGCTAAGGCGAAGGAGCGTGATTATGCCCACCGGGACCCTATGGATGACTTTATTCCGATGGCGGTCAAGATCTTTGGTTGTCTGGGTATTGTAATGGACGAGTTTCTCCGTACTTGCGATCGACGTGCTTTCGAGCGCTGAGGACCAGGGAGCCCTCCTCCGTCGGTCCTTACTTCTTTTTATCGTCAACGCTAATCTGTGGCTTTACAACGAGTGCAAACTTCTATTCTCCTCCGATCGGCTGTTGCGGCTATGGATCGTCGTTGGGTTCCGGAACTCCCTCAACATGCTCCCCCGGGATGGGGGGACTTACGGGGTTGCTTTTCGTAGTTATTTAATTGGTTTGGGGTTGGGGTTGTAGTTATGGCTTTGTCAATTGTCGTGCTTTTCATTTTGAGTTTGGGTGCTTTTATTTTCCTTATTGTTGTTTTCTTTTTGTTTTTGTTGTGCTGTTATTTTATTCCCTTGTTCGTAGCTTTTCAGTTTCGGCCATGCCACCCCTTTTGTACCCCCGGACTCATGTGGTTTACCACCGTGCTTTTTAATTTATCCTGCGTATTCTTTTTTTATTAGTCTAGACCAATGCTAAATGTTATAGGGTTTGATAGATATTTATTTATTTAGGAGTGAACTAATACATTTAACTGAAACTATATACAACATGCATAGATACAATTTTTGTAAAGTACATAGTACAGTACGATTTCGAAACAGATACCGCGCATTTTGTTTCGAAAACGAAACAAATATCGCGCACGTATTTATAACGGCTGAGATTTCATTTTGGTTCTTATCCAACGGCGCACAACATCGCCGAGATCCCGGAGTGGTCACTTTGGCTTTTTGTGACATGGCATGACTTGGCGCTACGTGGAGAGATCACATTTGGTCGCGGGAATTCCGAGGAACTTACGGACGAGTAAAAAGAGGGCACGCGTCCACGAATAGCCTTGTCGTAGATTGGTCGTACAAAAGGTACACCGACAACAGTACTTTTTGGTACGGTACAGTAATATGATTAGTCCGTAATTCAGTAGATAGGAGTTATTAGAGAGAATCATGACTTAGTGTTTTTGGAAATAGAGTCACCTCTCCCCTTGAGGGTTTGTATAAAATAGGCATCTTTGCCACTCCATAACTTATCGGCTAATTGGCCGTTTTCAGCGATTCTTTTTGCTACAGACTCAAGAGAGTCCACGCTGCACAAGGGTGCAGTCAGATTGTTAGATTGCCCTCTTGGGCAGCAGTTGTTGTGGCTTGAAGTGGGCTATCTTGAGGTTTCTTGAATTCTGTAGTCCAATGGAGGACACAGAATTGCAGGTTATGGGCCCACCCTTTAGGGTGCCCACCTTCAATGGATGAGGGTTTGTCTATTGGGAAGCCATGATGATGGGGGCTTTGTCCGTAAAACAATACTGGGGTATTGTTAGTGGACTAGTGAAACGTCCACCTCAGGGAACGCCACCAGGGTTTGGTGGAATAAGGTTTGCTCTAGCAACCTCAGCTGCAGCAGTGGAGGCAAATGATGGGGATAGCAGTGTGTCCGAAAAAGGTGAAGGAGAAGGAGACGCCTCTTACTCCAATTGCTCCTATTACCACGACACCCAGAGCGGCGACCGTGAAGACCGCGGAGAACGATACCCAAACGTGGAAAGACATCAGCATGGCTGCCAAAAACTTCATTCTAAGACACCTCACTCAGGCTTTGGCAACCCCCCATCTTCACATTTACAAGGCCGAGGAGTTGTGGGTGAGTTTGGTGGAAATCTATAGAGCAGGTACTATTCAGGAGCTCCAGTTGGCCAAACAAAAGTTGGGGAATTATACTTACAAAGGGGGAAAGATGTTAGACTATTGAAAAGATCTCTCTTGTTTGTATATGGAGATGGAGAGTGTCGAGTGGACAGGTACAATGAAGATGAAAGTTAACACTCTCATCATGAAGTTACCCGACGAGTATGAAAACATAGTGTACCGAGTACAGGAAATGACTGACATCTCATGGAAGTGGAACACAGTGGTCCGGATGATACTTGTGCAGGAGAACACAATTGAGATTAGGAGGGGGGGGGGAGAGCATCCAAGCTCTAGCTGCAAGAGAAAACCAATGGGGGAAGGATCCGAAGAAACCATTGAGAGGAGAGAGAGATCAGCCTGGAGGACCAAGGCCCCCAAAAGGCCTTTGTCATTTTTGCAAAAAGTCGGGATACCTCATCGCAGATTCTGTCAAGCTGTCAAAGTTGAGGCTCCAAGAGAACTGTGGAGGGGGATCTTCTAAAGGGAAGAAAAAGGCACTTGCAGTCACAAAAGTGACAGGAGAAACCGAGGACAAGTCCTCTGAGGAGGATGGGGAGCTTTTTCTTGACAAGTGAAACTCTGAGACCTCCATTGGCCCTCAGAGTAAGCAGATCCAAAAGAAGCTAATCTAGATAGTGCCGACTCCAAGTTGATATAAACCCAAATGACTGACCCCTTGACAGTCAGAACCCCAATATATATTCACCCATGTGAAATAACACTTTCTGTGTGCTCAGTTCCACCACAGAATGCAAAGTTTGAATATGAGATTTGGACACATTCACCCACTTTGACTTTCCCTTCAAAATGCAGCCACCCTGGCAGACAAAAACTCTGATCGACTAAACCCCTGTGTAGCCTGGACTCCTCTGGGTCCGCAGCAAAAAGAATCACTGAAAATGGTCAAGTAAATTAATAGTTATGGCTGGCCAAAGTTTGCCATTTATACAAGGTGCTCTCTGGGAGAGGCAGCTACTTACCCAAAATTTTCTAAGTCCTATTCCCTCTCTAAAACTCTATCTACTGAAGTACGGCACCAATCAAATTAGTGTGTCGTACTGAAAAGTACAGGTGCCGGTGTACTTTCTGTACGGCCATTGTACAACATGGCCAAAATGTCGACACGTGTCATAGCCGGATTTGTTACCGCAATCTCCGGAGTCGCCGCAATCCAGCATTGTCGCGCCACGTGTCACATGACGTGGCGGTGACTGAAAAACGCCAAAAGTACATAATCCGTGATCGCGGCGCCTATCGTGGCCGTCCGATCAAGCCGGATACAATTGTAGCCGTTGAAAATATACGTGCGATATTTGTTTCGCATTCGAAACAAATGCGCGGTATCCGTTTCATAAAATACATTAAATCGTACTCCGTACTATACAAAACTGTATCTATGCATTACGTATCTATTCCCATTAGACGAACTAGTCTACGTGTACAAATATAAATATCTGTCAAACCTATCGTACTCTAGCACTGTATTTAGACTTGTTGGTTAAAGCGAACGGCTAGTTTGACGGACGGTAGGTACCAGGATCAAATCCTGGGTACGTCACACCTTTTAGATATCTCTATTAAGAATTGCCTTCCTGTCCACTTTGGACAGCCTAGGCAGCCATGGATCTAACTCCTCTTCAAGTCTTCAGTGACTGCGACAAGTGTGGGGACTTGAGTGAAGAGTTAGAGGTAGGTTGTCAGTGTCCCCTTTTTGCCTTTTTATTTTACAATCTCTAGACCTAGAAAATACTTAAATTTCAACACTCCCCTTATTTTCTAGTCTACTTACTTTCAACTCCCATCAAAAACAACAAATACATATATATATATATATATATATATATATATATATATATATATATATATATATATATATATTTTCCTTTCATTTTTCATTTTTCATTTTTCCTTCATGAAGCTTCAAGCGAATACTTTTATATTTAAGAAAGTGTATTAGATGACCAAAAATAATTTCATCTTGTTGATCATACATTTTATTTTGCATGCCACTTTTCATAAATCCGATCAAAGATTTTATCCACCTTCTCCCCTTTTCATCCAACCAGAATCTACTTTCCCTTTTGCATTTCCAACAGTCAGCCCCATCCCCAACCTGCAACTCATACCCGGATGATAACCCTTTTACAGGCACATCTTCACAAGCGACATCACACCAAGTAGTGATATCAAATCCATCCAACCCCAAATATTCCGAAAAAACACCAGTCCCCACTAAGTTCCTCATAAGATCTACATCTTCCGTACTCATATTTTTATCCATAATAATTACCCCATTTTTTGAACTTCCCTCACTCTCTCCCATGGAATTCTTTCCACTATCACTTTCTATTTTAATTCCCAATAAATATTTTTTCTCCCCTAAACCTTTAGTCAAATATTTCTCTTCTCCCCTATCCTTTAAAACCCCCTCTAGAATTAATTCTCCCCTTTCTTCGGAATCCGTTGAAGTCTCCTTTTCCGACCAGTTTTCTGTTTCCAAATTATCTATGAAACTATCCTCAATATTTTGAACTCCCTCAAGTATCTCCTCTCTCTTTACTTCCCTTATACCTCCAAAAGCACACTGTTGCTTTCGTGGAATTTCTGTGTGCTTTTCTCTCTTCCCCATACTACTAATCCGGAGAAGCTCTACAACATCTTCATCCTCTTTCTCCTCTTCCCCTTCTTCCTCCTCATCCACATTCTAACTTCTAAGTTTTTCCAAACATGGGCATTCCTCCATATAATGACCCGGTTCCCTACAAAAGAAGCAAACCCCATTTTTCAAAGCTCCACTTTCTTTTCCTCTCTCTATCTTTCCACCAAAGTTCCGATAAGGTTTACCTTTGTCTTTTTTTCTCTCATCACGCTTCCGCTCGTCACCACCGTTCCTCTCATCACGCTTCCGCTCATCACCACCGTTCCTCTCATCACGCTTCCGCCAATCACCACCAGCTGAAAATGCATTGACCCTGTCCCTTCCCCTACGAAGCTCCAAAGTGCTTTCCCTCACAAGAATTATCACCATGGTAAAGCTCCAAGTCCATGAGGAGCCATCCATTGCCTGCATACGACAAATTATGTTTTCGTACTCATCTGGGAGTTTCATAAGTAGTGTATTAATCTTACTCTCTTCAAATTCTACATATCCCACACTAGTAAGCTCAACATATAACGCAACAATATCATTGCAAAACTCTATCATGCTACCCGCCTTTATAAACGTAGGCATCTATTTCCTGTTTTACTAATTGCTGCCTCTGAATAGTCTCACTCTTATAAATCTGAGTTAGTGCTTCCCATATCTCTGAAGACTTGGTTAGTCTTAAAAGAGTGATAGCTATCGGCTTAGACACATATCTAAGTATGAGATGTTTTGCTATAGTGTTTTTGTATTCCCATATTTTCCTGTCATTTTCTTCAGTTTTAATCCCTACATGTGGTACTATAGCTGAGAGCATAGCTCCCCTCACCATAGGTGTCCATTTTTCCTTCTCCCCTATTTCCCCATCAACGGAAAGATTTTTCCCTTCACCTTCCGTTGCATCTGAACTCCGGTTGATATTCTGGGCAGCCTCAGATGAATCTCCATAGTAAGCTCCTCCAAAGCCGGGATACCTCATCGCAGATTCTGTCAAGCTGTCAAAGTTGAGGCTCCAAGAGAACTGTGGAGGGGGATCTTCTAAAGGGAAGAAAAAGGCACTTGCAGTCACAAAAGTGACAGGAGAAACCGAGGACAAGTCCTCTGAGGAGGATGGGGAGCTTTTTCTTGACAAGTGAAACTCTGAGACCTCCATTGGCCCTCAGAGTAAGCAGATCCAAAAAAAGCTAATCTTGATAGTGCCGACTCCAAGTTGATATAAACCCAAATGACTGACCCCTTGATAGTCAGAACCCCAATATATATTCACCCATGTGAAATAACACTTTCTGTGTGCTCAGTTCCACCACAGAATGCAAAGTTTGAATATGAGATTTGGACACATTCACCCACTTTGACTTTCCCTTCAAAATGCAGCCACCCTGGCAGACAAAAACTCTGATCGACTAAACCCCTGTGTAGCCTGGACTCCTCTGAGTCCGCAGCAAAAAGAATCACTGAAAATGGTCAAGTAAATTAATAGTTATGGCTGGCCAAAGTTTGCCATTTATACAAGGTGCTCTCTGGGAGAGGCAGCTACTTACCCAAAATTTTCTAAGTCCTATTCCCTCTCTAAAACTCTATCTACTGAAGTACGGCACCAATCAAATTAGTGTGTCGTACAGAAAAGTACAGGTGTCGGTGTACTTTCTGTACGACCATTGTACAACATGGCCAAAATGTCGACACGTGTCATAGCCAATTTTCTTACCGCAATCTCTGGAGTCGCCGCAATCCAGCATTGTCGCGCCACGTGTCACATGACGTGGCGGTGACTGAAAAACGCTAAAAGTACATAATCCGTGATCGCGGCGCCTATCGTGGCCGTTCGATCAAGCCGGATACAATTGTAGCCGTTGAAAATATACGTGCGATATTTGTTTCGCGTTCGAAACAAATGCTCAGTATCCGTTTCATAAAATACATTAAATCGTACTCCGTACTATACAAAACTGTATCTATGCATTACGTATCTATTCCCGTTAGACGAACTAGTCTACGTGTACAAATATAAATATTTGTCAAACCTATCGTACTCTAGCACTGTATTTAGACTTGTTGGTTAAAGCGAACGGTTAGTTTGACGGACGGTAGGTACCATAATCAAATCCTGGGTCCGTCACACCTTTTAGATATCTCTATTAAGAATTGCCTTCATGTCCACTTTGGACAACCTAGGCAGCCATGGATCTAACTCCTCTTCAAGTCTTCAGTGACTGCGACAAGTGTGGGGACTTGAGTGAAGAGTTAGAGGTAGGTTGTCAGTGTCCCCTTTTTGCCTTTTTATTTTACAATCTCTAGACCTAGAAAATTCTTAAATTTCAACAACAAGACTCTGGAGGAGAAGGAGATCCCTCGGAGATAGAAGTGTGCCCTTGGAGCAATTCCGGAAGCTCCACATGAAGGATAGATCATCGACTCAGGTGCATCTATGCATATGTGTCGTGATAAGCAACTCTTCACTAAGCCAAGAAAGATCCCTACTGTAGAGATAAAGTATGGGGATGGTGTAGAAAATAATGGTCCATTTTTAGTATTTTCTAGGTCTAAATAGAAATATAGAAATAAGCCGAGGCAGTCTACCTCTAACTTCTCTCTCCAACTCTCAAACTTGTCGGAGTCACTGAGAAATTGGAGAGGGAGCTAGATGCCATCGCTACCTAGGCTATCCAGAGGTTTACAGGAAATATATATTTGCTAGGGGTTTATTTACTAAAAGGTATGTGCCGGCCACAGGATTTGATCCTGGTACCTACTGGCCGGCAGACAGTTGGTAGCCGGTAGCCTTAGCCGTTAAGTCTAGAACTAGTGATTCATACTATATGGTTTGATAATTAATTAAACATTATCAGGTAGGATAATTCATTTAACTGTAATTGTTTACGGGATACATAGATCCAGTAATGTAAAAGTACAGATTACGGTACGGATAAGAAACCAATACCGCGCATGTATTTATTACGGCTACGATTAAATGTGAATTTAATCGGACGGCCGGAATTAACGCCGAGATCGCGGAAGAGGATTTCGGCGGTTTGTGGTCATCGCCACATCGGATGACACGTGGCGGAATGACATTGGATCACGACATCTCCGAGGATTAAGGGAGCGAATCCGGACATACCACGTGTCGACATTTAGGCCATGTCGTACAGTGTCCGTACAAAAAGTACACCGGTAGCTGTACTTTTGTGTACGGAACTGTAATTTGATTGGCTCTGTACATCAGTAGATAGAGTCTATGAGAGAGATAGGACTTAGAAAAATTAGGAGATAGGACCCTCTCTCCTAGAGAGCTTCTGTACAAAAGGTCAACTTTGACCCTCCAGAACTTACTGCTCAGGGGAGCAAATTCAGAGATTATTTTTGCTATCGACCTAGGGGAGTCTTGCCTTCACAGGGGTGAAGTTGGTAAGTGTTATTGTGTGGGTGGGAGTTGTTTTTGCTGAAACACAAAGGGGTCAGGGTTATCCTAGAGGCTTCTGTTGAAAAATATAGATTTCTAGAGTATTTTCTAGGTTTAAATATGTTTTTATAAAAGGAAAAAGAAAAGGACGGACAGCCTGCCTCCACCTCCGCTCTCTAGCCCCCATACTTGCTGTAGTCACTGAAGGAAAGAGAGAGAGGTTGATCCATGGCTGCCTTAGTTCAACAGATAACTATTTTTAGTAGGTTACTAAAAATATACTTGACGGACCAGAGATTTGATCCCGGTACCTGCGGTTCGTCAAATCGACCGGTAGCGGTCAGCTTTATCCTAATAGACTAGGACCAATGCTAAGTGCTATGGTATGTGATAGATATATATTTAGTTCGAAAGGATAAAGTTTATTTAACCAAAACTGTTTACGGCGTACATATATACAGTTTTATAAAGTACGTCGTACGACGCTAATTCAAAACGGATACCACGCATTTTATTTCTACATCGGAACAAATATCGCGCAAGTATTTATTCCGGCCAAGATTACGTTTCGCATATAATCCAACGGCACACATCATCGCCGAAATCCCGGAGTGGTCATTTTGGCATTTAGTTACGTGGCATGACTTGGCGCCATGTGGGAAGACATCATTCGGTCGCGAGAATTCCGAGGAACGTACGGACGAGTGGAAAGTGGACACGCGTCCACTTAATGGCCTTGTCGTACAGAGGCCGTACAGAAAGTACATCGGCAGTAGTACTTTCTAGTACTATACAGTTTTGTGATAGGTTCGTACAGGCAGTAGATAGGAGCTGTGAGAGGGAATTAGGAAAAACTAGGACTTAGGAAAATTTAGGTAGATAGTCCTCTCTCTCAGAGAGTTTGTATAAATTGGCATCTTTGCCACCCTATAACTTATCGCCTGGTTGGCCGTTTTCAGTGATTCTTTTTTCTACGGACTCAGGGGAGTCCAGGCTACACAGGGGTGCAGTCAAATTGTCAGTTTGCCTTCTTGGGCAGCAGTGGTTGTGGCTTAAAGTGGGTTAGTTAAATACTATCTAGAGGCTTCCTGTATTCTGTGGTCCAATGGAGGACACAGAATTGCAGCTTCTTGGAAGCTGTCCACTCTGAGGACTTATGGAGGTCTCAGAGTTTCACGTTATGGGCCCACCCTCTAGGGTACCAATCTTTAATGGAACTGGCTTCATATACTGGGAAAGTATGATGATAGGAGCTCTATGCGAAAAAAGGTTTTGGGGGATAGTGAGTGGACGGTTGGGGCGTCCATCAAGTCTTGGAATCCCTCTAGGGTTTGGAGGAAGCAGATTCACCAGGAAAGAGGATCCACCTTCAACGGAGGAACAAAAGAAGGAGAGGTGGTGGACAAAGGAAAGAAGAAGGAGGCGACCACACCAATAGCAACTGGTTCGGCATTCATGTCACCTATTCCGAGGAACGAGGAGAATGATACTGAAACCTGGGACTTCAACAATATGGCGGCAAATCACTTCATCCTACGCCATCTCACTCGAGGACTTGCATGTCCTCATTTGCAGGTAGAAAGGGAATCCGATCTTTAGATGGCTCTCATTGAGATGTACCGAAGTGGTACGATTCAACAACAACAGTTGGGTGATCAGAAAGTTAAGGAGTATGTATACAAAGGGGGAAAGATGTTGGATTTTTGCAATGAGTTTGCTACACACTTCATGGAGCTAGGGAGTGCGGGAAAAGTTTTTAGTGAAAAAGAAAAGGTTAACGGTTTACTGATAGGTTACCCGATGAGTTCGATAACATAGTCAACTGTGTGCAGGACTTGCCGGACTCAAGGTGGATATGGAACTCAGTGGTAGGGATGATTCTTGTTCGAGAGAATACGATTGAGATCCGAAGGGGAGGAAAGAGTGGCCAAGCCTTGGCAACTGCGACCGATTGGAGCAACAAGGATTCCCGGAAACCGATCGGAAACTATGGGGGGAGGGAGCAGAAAAATCAGACCGACGAGTTCGGACCAAGGGCTCCCAAAGGTTTATGTCATTTTTGTAAGAAACCTGGGCACTATATGGCAGAGTGGACTAAGCTAACCAAGCTTCGGTTAAAGGAGGGGCACACCGGTGGTACCCCGAGAGGAAAGAAAAAGGTCCTTGTGATACAGGTACATGAGGCGGAATCCGAGGACGAGGACGATGAGCTCCTTTTAGATGAGGAGTTGGAGGCGAAAAACGAGGTCGAAATTCCACGAAGGCGGAAATTTGCTTAAGGTGGATTGAAAGGTGAAGCAGGCTGGAGTGTAGATTCAGGTGCCTCCATGCACATGTGTAAGGATAGGCACCTGTTCACTAAGATAAGAAATATTCCCACCGTAGAGATAGAGTACGGGGATGGAAGGATACTCACCACTACTCTTGTAGGATCGGTAGATTTGAAAGTGTTAGTAGAAGGAAAGACATCCATAGTAACATTCTCCAATGTATTGTTTATTCCGGAGCTGAACAAAAACCTCATCTCTACATCCGTATTAGATGATGAGGGTTTTTTTACTAGCACTAGGGAAGGAGTCTTTACTGCTAGTTTTGAGGAGGATGTCTATTTCATTGCTGAGAAAGGTAGCCATGGGATGTTTAGGCTGGTTTTAAGTAATGAAAAGAAAAAACTTTATTATGCTGGTGTTCATGATATTATGATGTGGCATAAGAGGCTTGGGCATGTGAATCTAGACAAGTTAAGAGAGTTGAAAAAGATGGGAGTGGTGGAAGGGATTAAGTTCAGTGAGAGTGATAATATAAGTGATTGTAGTGGATGTGCTCAAGGTAAAACACATAGATTACCATTTCCTAAAACAACCACCTATAAGGGAGAAAAAATTATAGATCTAGTACACACAGATATTTGGGGACCGGCTAAAGTACCATCACCGGGGGGGAAGAGATTTATGATGACTATCACTGATGATTGGTCTCGGTATTCCCGAGTGTATTTTTTGAAAAACAAGTCCGAAGCTCAGGATTGTTTTAAAAAATATAAAGCATGGAGCGAAAAACTCCATGAAACTCCAATCAAGAGAATAAAGAGTGACAATGGTGGAGAGTATACTTCTAACCAGTTTGAGAATTTTTATGAGGGAAGATGGGGTCCAACACTAAAAGACAGTTCCAGAAAACCCGGAACATAATGGGGTAGCTTAAAGGTTAAATAGAACACTAATTGATAGTGCTAGAAGTATGTTGTCAAATAAGAAGATAGGAAAAAGGTTTTGGGCAGAAGCAATGAACTGCGCTAATTACCTCAAAAATATAGTTCTTACTTCAGCTATAAAAGATCAAACACCTTATGAGAGATGGACAGGCCGGAAACCAGACATATCTCACTTAAAGGTATTCGGCAGTCAAGTATTCAGTCTAGATACAGATTGGTCTAATTGGAAGCTAGATCCTAAAGGAAAATCGGGATACTTATTAGGATATGATGAGGATGTTAAAGGATATAGAGTTTATGCTCTAAAAAAGGAAGATATAATCTTAGTAAAGCATCTAGTAGTTATGGATGAAGGAAAGTCTGTGGATCCCTTCAAATATACAAAGTCAGTAAAAATCAGATTTGAATGAGAAAATTCCGATAACTTTGAGCTTCCTAACTATCCAGGTTTTAGAGAAGATGACATTCTTGCAGGTACAAATCAGACCGAAAAGGACTCGGCTGTGGAAACTCCAGTGACAACTCTACCTAAAGCGGAAGAGGTGGTGGAAATTGATTCGGAATCAAGGGATAGGGGAGAAGCCGAGTTTGTTCGAAAAAATCCACGAGAACCATCTATTCCGGCCTCAGATTTTGAGGGGGGAAGGAGAAGTAGCAAAAGACTACAAGAAAAACAGGTTAATAACAAGGTAACTAAACTATCTCATCAAGATGAACCTCAAACTTATGGAGAGGGGATGACTTGTCCAGAAAGAAACCGGTGGAAGACAGCCATCAATGAGGAGATGGCCTCAATTATGGCAGCCGATACTTGGAAGCTGGTGGATTGTCCACCTAACTGAAAACCAATCGGTTGTAAGTGGATTTTCAAATTAAAACTGAACCCAGATAACACAATCGAGCTCTACAAGGCCGACTAGTGGCAAAGGGATTTACACAAAAGGAGGGAATTGACTACGAGGAAACCTTTGCCCCGGTGGTCAGATTTCCCTCTGTCCGCATACTTCCTAGCCTAGCAGCAGCGGAAGACATGGAAGTGCACCAGATGGACATCAAAACAACCTTTTTGCATGGAGAATTGGAAGAGGAGATCTTCATGCGACAACCCGAAGGGTTTGTGGAAGAAGGAGAGGAGAGTAAGGTATGCCGGCTGATTAAATCTCTTTATGGTTTGAAACAGGCGCCTCGACAGTGGAATAAGAAGCTTGATGATTTTCTTACCGGTCTGGGATATATCCGGATCAGCTCAGATCACTCAATCTATGTTTTCGAAGATGAGGAAGGTTTTATATTTATTGAAATTTATGTTGATGATTTGCTTGTTTTAAGTAAATCAATGGAAAAAATAAATAAACTGAAAACTGATCTTAAGGGGAGATTTGAAATGAAAGATACAGGGGAAGCAAAATATATTTTGGGAATACAAGTAGAAAGAGACCGGAAATGAAAGATTATAAGATTAACTCAAAAGGAAGCAATAGGGAACATGCTTGAAAAATTTCAGATGGATAAAGCTAATAGTTGTACAACTCCAATGGAGTTGAAGAAGGGAAGTGAGGGGAGTGAGGAAGAAGGAGTCATAGTCTTAGACGAGGAATTATCTCCTGAAGAACAAAAGTAGTTCATGCAGACTATTCCTTACAGACAATTAGTGGGAAGTCTAATCTGTTTTATGAATTGTACCCGGCCGGATTTAGCTGCAGCTGTAGGAGTGCTGAGTAGAAGTCTAAATGCTCCCACTAAGAGGGATTGGGAGGCACCTAAGAGAGTCCTTAGATATTTGATAGGAACTAGGGATCTATGGTTGCATTTGGGTGGGGAGAATAGTGATATCACTACTTGGAGTGATGCCAGTTATGGTGATGCTCCGATGAGGAGATGCACTTCTGGATATGTATTATATGTGGGTGATGGGGCTTGCTGTTGGAGTAGCAAACAACAAAAAGTTATTGCTCACTCCACCATGGAGGCTGAGTATATGGCCTCTTGCTCTGCTGTAAAAGAATTGATGTGGGTCAAGTCTTTGCTTGGTGAGATTGGTCACCTTAAGAGTGGTGTGCAGAATTTTTTTTGTGATAATCAGGCAGCAATCGCTATTTCTGCCAATCCTAAACATCATTTTAAAGCCAAACACATGGACATTAGACTCAGCTTTGTTAGAGAGAAATTAGAAAACAAAATAATCAGTTTAGAGTACCGACCAGATAGTGAGATGGTAGCATATATTATGACCAAACCTGTGCCTTCCCCTAAGCTAATTTTCTGCAGGGAGAAGTGTGGTCTGAAATTAAAGATTGACTAGAAAATAAGGGGAGTGTAGAAATTAATGGTCCATTTTAAGTATTTTCTAGGTCTAAATAGAAATATAGAAAGAAGCCGAGGCAGCCTACCTCTAACTTCTCTCTCCAACTCTCAAACTTGTCGCAGTCACTGAGAAATTGGAGAGGGAGCTAGAGCCATGGCTACCTAGGCTATCCAGAGGTTTACGGGAAATATATATTAGTTAAGGGTTTATTTACTAAAAGGTATGTGCCGGCCATAGGATTTGATCCTGGTACCTACCGGCCGGCAGACAGTTGGTAGCCGGTAGCCTTAGCCGTTAAGTCTAGGACTAGTGATACATACTATATGGTTTGATAATTAATTAAACATTATCAAGTAGGATAATTCATTTAACTGTAACTGTTTACGGGATACATAGATCCAGTAATGTAAAAGTACGGATTACGGTACGGATAAGAAACCAATACCGCGCATGTATTTATTACGGCTACGATTAAATGTGAATTTAATCGGACGGCCGGAATTAACGCCGAGATCGCGGAAGAGGATTTCGGCGGTTTGTGGTCATCGCCACATCGGATGACATGTGGCGGAATGACATTGGATCACGGCATCTCCGAGGATTAAGGGAGCGAATCCGGACATACCACGTGTCGACATTTAGGCCATGTCATACAGTGTCCGTACAAAAAGTACACCGGCAGCTGTACTTTTGTGTACGGAATTGTAATTTGATTCGCTATGTACATCAGTTGATAGAGTCTGTGAGAGAGATAGGACTTAGAAAAATTAGGAGATAGGACCCTCTCTCCCAGAGAGCTTCTATACAAAAGGTCGACTTTGACCCTCCATAACTTACTGCTTAGGGGAGCAAATTCAAAGATTCTTTTTGCTATCGACTCAGGGAGTCTTGCTTTCACAGGGTGAAGTTGGTCAGAGTTATTGTCTGCCAAAGTGGCAGTTGTTTTTGCTGAAACACAAAGGGGTCAGGGTTATCCTAGAGGCTTCTTGGAAGCTGTCCACTCTGAGGACTTATGGAGGTCTCAGAGTTTTAGATGGAAGAGTGGTTACTACAGATCTAGTGGGGACAGTAGACATGAAAGTCTTAGTGGAGGGTAAGACTTCTACACTCACATTCTCAGATGTACTCTACATTCCTCAGCTGAGTAAAAATCTTGTCTCTACATCTGTGTTAGATGACAAAGAGTTTGATACCTTGACTAGAAAGGGAGTCTTCACAGCTAAGTATGGGGATGAACTCTACTTCACGGTAGATACGGGTAGCCAAGGCATGTTTAGGCTTAACCTGAGTAATGAAAAGAAGAATGCTTATTATGTTAGTGTTCCAAAATTGATGATTTGGCAACAAGCGGTTGAGGCATGTGCATTTTGATAGGTTGAGGGAAATGAAGAAGCTTGGTGTAGTGGAAGGCATTCAGTTTGGTGATGATGAAATGGTGGATGATAGTAGTGGATGTTCTTAAGGAAAAGCTCACAGACTTTCTTTTCCCAAAGCCGCCACCTATAGGGGGGGAAAGGTACTAGATCTAGTCCACATAGATATCTGGGGACCTGCAAGAGTACCTTCGGTTGGAGGGAAGAGGTTTATGTTAACAATAACAAATGACTGGTCTAGGTACTCTAGTGTCTACTTCCTAAAAACAAAGTTTGAAACACCAACTTACTTCAAAGAATATAAAGCTTGAAGTGACAAGTTGCATGGAACCCCCATTAAGAGAATAAGGAGTGATAATCGGGGAGAATATACCTCTAACTAGTTTGAGGATTACCTGAGAGATGAGGGATTTTTGCACCAGAACCGAACACTAGGAGATAGAGTATGTAGTATCTTGGTATATACATTGTAGTATGTAGTATGTAGTATGTTGACAAGAAAATAGGAAAGAGATTTTGGGCAAAAGCCATGAACTGTGCCAACTATATTAAGAATAGAGTCCTTACCTCAGCTGTAAGGGGAATGGCACCTTATGAGAGATGGGTTGGAAGGAAACCAGATATCTCACACCTTAAAGTATTCGGTAGCCAAGTTTACAGTCTTGATACGGATAAAAAAAACTGGAAACTAGATGCTAAGGACAAACCTGGATACTTTGTAGGATATGATAAGGATTTCCAAGGATGTACAGTCTATGACTTAGCAAAGCAAGATATTATTTTGGTCAAACACCTAGTTGTCATGGATGAAGGGAAGTCATTTGACCCCTTCAAATATACCAAGAAGATAAAAATAGGTTTTGAGTCTGTAAGCGAGGAGAGTCATGTCTTTCTCGAAAAGGACATGAGTGAAACAGTGATTGCAGATTCAGGGGAGATACAAGATACAGGAGATCTACCAGACACCTCACATATTCCTATGGACTTCGAGGAGGTAGAAGAGGAGGAACTGGAACCGGCTTCCATGAATAAGGGAGCCGATGAGACAATAGGGAGAAACCCGAGACTTCCTTCCATTCCAGCTTCAGAGTTTGAGGGAGGGAGAAGGAGCAGCAAAAGGATACAAGAGAAACAGACTAGTCATAAGGTAACTAAGCTATCTTATCCTTATGAGCCTCAGTCATACTTGGAGGCAGTGAACAGCCCAGAAAAAGACAGATGGATTAGAGCGATAAATGATGAGATGGCTTCCATCATGGAAGCAAATACTTGGGAACTAGCGGATTTTCCTCTAGACAGAAAACCTATTGGCTGTATATGGGTATTTAAACTAAAACTGAACCTAGATAATACCATTGAAAGATATAAAGCTCGTTTGGTAGCAAAGGGGTAAACTTAAAAAGAGGGGATTGACTATGAGAAGACGTTTGCTCCAATTGTTCGGTTCCCATCAGTAAGGATCCTCCTCTGTCTAGCAGCAGCGAAAGACATGGAAATTCATAAGATGGATATTAAGACCGCATTTCTCAATGGTGAGTTAGAGGAAGAAATCTTCATGCGGCAACTAGAAGGATTTGTGGAGAATGGGGAAGAGAGCAAAGTTTGCAGGTTCATAAAGTCCTTATATCGACTTAAGCAGGCTCCCCGACAGTGGAATAAGAAACTAGATGAGTTTCTCACTGGTTTGGGATATATCCGGATCAGCTTTGACCATTCTATCTATATGTTTGAAGATGAGAATGGTGTGATTTTTTTTGCAATTTATGTGGATGATCTGCAGGTGTTAAATTAGTCTTTGGAAAAGATCAATAAATTAAAGAAAGATCTTAGAAGCAGATTTGATATGAAAGATTTAGGGGAGGCAAGTTATTAGGAATGATAATCTTAGATTATCAAATAAGTCCAGAAGAGAGAGAGTTTATGAAGTCTATCCCTTACAGGCAGGTTGTAGAAAGTCTAATATATTTTATGAATTGTACCAGGCCAGACAGACAGCAGTACGAGTACTTAGTAGGAGTCTTAATGATCCTAAGAAAAGAGACTGGGAGGCAGCCAAGAGAGTCATGAGATATCTGGTAGGAACTAGAGAGTTATGGTTGCATTTGGGAGGGGAGCACAGTGATATCACTACTTGGAGTGATGCCAGTTATGGGGATGCACCTATGAGAAGATGCACTTATGGGTATGTGTTGTATGTGGGGGAAGGTGCTTGTTGTTGGAGCAGTAAGCAACAAAAGGTGGTTGCTCAGTCTACTATGGAGGCAGAGTATATGGCCTCTTGTTCTGCTGCGAAAGAATTGATGTGGGTCAAGTCCTTGTTGCAAAAATTGGGGCATATGAAAGAGGGAGTGCATGAAGTATTTTGTGATAATCAAGCTGCCATTGGAATTGCAGCTAATCAAAAACATCATTTCAAGGCTAAGCATATGGACATAAGATTGAGTTTTGTGAGAGAAAATGTTGAGAATAAGATTGTGAATCTTATATATAGATTTGATGAGGAAATGGTGGCTGATATGATGACAAAACCAGTGCCTTCTCCCATATTAAAATATTGCAGAGAAAAATGTGGACTAAAACTGAAGTTGAAGTTAGACTAGAAAATAAGGGGAGTGTTGAAATTACTAGATTTATAATTATTTTCTAGGTCTAAATATATCAGTATAAAAAGGAAAAGAAAAGGGCGGATGCCTGCCTCCACCTCCTCTCTCTAGCCACCACATTTGTTGTAGTCATTGAAGGATAGAGAGAGTGGTTGAACCATGGCTGCCTTAGTTCAACAGACATTTGTTTTTAGTAGGTTACTAAAAAGATACTTGACGAACCCAAGATTTGATCTTGGTACCCGGCGTCCGTCAAGTTGGCCGGTAGCGGTCAGCTTTATCCTATTAGTCTAAGACCAATGCTAAATGCTATAAGGTTTGATAGATATTTATTTATTTAGGAGTGAACTAATTCATTTAACTGAAACTATATGCGACATGCATGGATACAGTTTTTGTAAAGTACGGAGTACGGTACGGTTTCGAAACAGATATCGCGCATTTTGTTTCGACAACGAAACAAATATCGCGCAAGTATTTATAACGGCTGAGATTTCATTTTGGTTCTTATCCAACGACGAACATCATCACCGAGATCCCGGAGTGGTCACTTTGGATTTTTGTGACATGGCATGACCTGGCGCTACGTGGAGAGATCACATTTGGTCGCGGGAATTCCGATAAACGTACGGAAGAGTAAAAAGAGGGCACGCGTCCACGAATAGCCTTGTCATACATTGGTCGTACAAAAGGTACACAGGCAGTAGTACTTTTTGGTACGGTAGAGTAATATGATTGGTCCGTACTTCAGTAGATAGGAGTTATTAGAGAGAATCGTGACATAGTGTTTTTGGAAATAGAGTCACCTCTCCCTTTGAGGGTTTGTATAAAATAGGCATCTTTGCCACCCCATAACTTATCAGTTGATTGGTTGTTTTCAGTGATTCTTTTTGCTACGGACTAAGGGGAGTTCAGGTTGCATAGGGTTGCAGTCAGTTTGTCAGATTGCCCTCTTGGGCAGCAGTTGTTGTGGCTTGAAGTGGGTTAGTTAAAAGCTATCTAGAGGCTTCCTAAATTCCGTAGTCCAATGGAGGACACAGAATTGCAGTTGTGTAACGTTGTGTAGTTGTTGTTCATTAGAGGGGCTTTGGGCGTACTCTTTATATTTTTTCAACGCAAAACTTGATTGGATCACTTGTATTAGTTCAGGGTCAACACTTTCGTTTGCGGGTTCCTTCTAAAGACCAACGTAATGCCTCCACTATTGAAGAGGAAACCCATGCCCATCGCAAACTTGACAGGTTTTTATACACTGATAATATATAGCGACTTTATTAAAAAGCGAGATGGTAAACCATTTGAGTCCATGGGAACAAAAAATGGTTTCACATAGTTTACCATCGTGTTTTTTAATTCATCCTGTGAGACTTTATAGGAACAAAAAAAAGCAGCAATGCTAAAACTGAAATACTAAACGTGGACGAAACAAACAAAAACGATAAGCAAGGCAAAATCAACGAACACACGAAGAAAAGAACAAGTAAAACAAAGACACACAAAAGCAACAAACCTAAAAAAAAGACCAAAAAAATTGGCCCAAGTAAACCCCAACATAAACAAAAATATATAAAAAACAACCTTGTAAGAGCATGGGGCGAGAGTTCCGAAACACGCCGATGATCCATATCGGCAATAGACTTTCAAACAAGGATAGAAGCTTGCTCTCGTTGTAAAGCCACAGATAAACATTGACGATAGAAAGAAGTAAGGACGGAAGCAAGTGGGCTTCCAGGTCCCCGACGCTCGAACGAACGTTGATTACAAGCACGGAGAAACTCGCCCAAAGCCACAACCAAAACACCCAAATATCTCGATTGCCATCGGAATAAAGCCGTCCATAGCATCGCGGCGGGCATAATGACGCTCCTTCCTAACCTCGTCACGGGCGACCACGCTAACATGCCGAGCAGCTTGATTGACGATTATATCTAAGGTAGGGTTCGCGAAAACCCGACGTGCACCATCAAGCAATACAATACCAATCCGACGTAGAGGAAGAATATGGGAAACCTCTCGACGAACAGAAACCTCAGAAGCGATAATTGCGATGGTGTCACGAATAATGTGGTGCGTCTTGATCGACTCGCCGCCGTACAAAAAAACAAAGCAAATGGATGGTGCCGGACTCAAGAACACGATCGCAAGAGCAAACAAGAGAGCCAAGCAAAGGTGGATGAGAGGGCCGTCGTGAACTGAGCGGGCGTGAAACGTAGGGTGGAGAAAATAGGTGCAGCCAATAACCAAGCTCTTAAATCAGGTCGACCACTAGGGAGAAAGCGTGGACGCGAAGATTTAGATGGAAGCCGATCGAGAAGCTCGGTATTAATGGCGGCGACAACTGGATCAGAATTGGCTTCTTCGACATACGCAACTTATGTTGTAAAAGAGTAGAAAGAATCGGTAGAGGAGGAGAAGATGACGCATCCAAAGTGGAGCGTTGAAAGGCGAGCACCATCCGAAACACGAGGGACAATGATACCAAGTACAGGAGTGTCCCCAACCAAAAATTGAGAGAAAAAAGTGGAGGCGACATGGCACCAACTTCCCAAACTGGCAACCGGAGCAACACGTGCCGTCGATAGTAAACCAAAACCACCATCAGAGACAAGGAAAAAAGCCTGAAGGCGAGTTGTAGGCCGAGACTCGTAATCAAAAGGAAGGGGACAAACACAGAGGTGGGAGGGGAAGTGCGGGTAAGGTAGGAGGGGTGATGGGGGAAACACCGTATGAAAAGAGCAAAAGCCACTTGTGGGTCAAAAAGGTTGGGAAAGTCGTCCACGTGGGATAAATCTCTCTAAAGAACAAAATCAAGAAAATGGGTCACAAAAAGGACAGAAACCAAGCAGGCACCTGAACACACGAACGCCCTCGGATGGAGGAGGAGTTTGGAAACCACAAGGGAGGGTAAAGGAAAGTAGAATGGCAGGAGGGGACCAAACAACACACTTTGAGGGCTCGACCAAAAAGCTGAGTTCGACCAAGCGATCCTTGAAAAGTTATAGCCAAGTATGACTTGGTCTAAATGGCCAATGATGTGTGCATCGTTCACAACTGAAGGTAAGAGGCAAGAAGGAAAAACAGTCGCGGAAGCGTGGAGGGCTAAATCGTCGGGGAAAGCTGGACCAAATCACCATCAGCGGAAAAGGAAAGGTTGTTGCTCAAAGAATAACAGGCCCTATAAAAGAAAATATCTGGACAATCGGAGAAGGTGCAGCCATAAGCTATGAAAAAATGACATTCCGATCCACCATATTGAATGCATTACAAACATCGACCTAAAGGACTAACCAATCCGGATGGACATGTAATATAGCACGAATCCCATGGACCACAGCCTCACAGCCCCACGAGTTGCCACTTGAACCTGGTAAGGAGAAAAATAATCAGAATCATGGATGGTGAGTTGGAGCTGGATGCAAATGGCATTGGCCACCAATCGGTATAACACCTCTCCCACTGAAATAGGGTCGATCCCCCCATTTGGTTTGGTGACAGCCACAAGGCGGGAAGTCGTGAGAAGACCACAAATCCGTGAGGGGATAGTGCCACCAGCAATAAGGGAACACATTCGAAAAAACATATCAAATCCCCCAGGGAATGTTAGGTAAACAAGTGAACAAGATTTTTAGTGTGAAAGCACAACGGTAAACCAGTTGAGTACATGGGAACAAAAAATGAAAGGTAAAGGTGAAACTGAAAAACTGAATGCAGGCGGAAGCATCTACAAGGGAAAAGATGATGACAGAAACTAACAGCAGAAGACATATACAGAAAAAACATCAAGCGTGCGCACCAAAACAAAACTATTTGAGTCAAATTTCAGTAAAGCGAAAGAAGCGCTAATGGAATTCTCGAGACTTGGCACGTTTGCGATCCTCGGAGGCGGTCGCACCGGGTCTCGCTGCCACGCCAAACCGGGGGGGCGGCTTCCCTCACGAGTGCGCCATCATCCTCAAAAGAAAGAAAAACCAAAGCGCCATTGTCTGGAAAGAGAGGTTGCCGATGGAAGAGTTAACGGCTGTAACAGCAGACGATATCACGGGGCTTAGCTCTTGCCTCCATCGCCGTGGCTCCAACCATTCGTGCTCACTGCAGAGATTTAGTACTACACCGCGAATCGTATTACTCTAATTACTCTAATTCGGTCGCTCGAAATTTTGACTCTATCACATCAAATAGAGTAATCGATTCTAATTTTTTCATTATTCTAATTTAGGTAAGGTTTAATTAGTGTTTTTAATTCTAACATATGTTCGTTTTAATAGTGTGGAGTACGGACGACGTCCGACCGTGCAAAATTGTACTTTTATAAGTAAAAAAGTACAAATAATGATTTAATACAGGCCATTATCATGTAACTGCGTTTTAACAAAACGCGTAGTGCGAACGTCATAGTGACGATAAACTGTACGTTTTGTCAGATTTTGTACGAATACCTTATTTACAGTAGAGGATATTAACTTGCCAAATTAGAGTACACCGCATAAATTAGAGTAAATTCCTTTTTGAAACAGCTCTATCACATAAATTAGAGTAAATTACTCTAATTATTTTTTTTTCTTTTTTTACTCTAATTTTTTCATTACTCTAATTACGATGCGCGGTGTACCTAATTGGATACTATTCCTTTGGTTAATCTCGTCTTTTTCCCTCTGTTCCGGCTAAATTACCCCTCCCTGCTGCCCTCGCATAGTTTTCCATGGTGGAATATTTTAAACGATGTCAATAAAACAGGATACCCTCAAGAAAAACAAACAAAACCTGAACAATTTTTCCAGCGGATTTCTGAAATCCAATCTCATCCAAAATTTCTGAATGTTTTAGCACTAGATTTTTCACCAACATCAATAGGAACACCAAAACAAATTTGGTTTTCAGCATTTGATAAAAACAGGAAAAATCATATGCTCTCACTACAAAAGACATTTTTTTTTTTACCCAAGACAACATGGCATCACCCGAGAATATGCTTTCAGGTGTAATAAAATTCTAAACCTCTTTTAGGATAAAACACTTTCATACGCACACTCACACAAGAAATATAATGTATTTTTAATCATTCCTATACAATTTTTTCCTCCTCTCTCCTTCTCTCTGCGTTACCCCCTCTTCGTCTTCGCAAAAGTGTAAGGAATGAACAGCGGAGAGTTTCAATTTAAAAACTATTTTCAACGATAAAAGGGGTTACAAAGTTTTCAATTTTTTAAAAACCCACTAGCCTCAAATGAACATCTGAATAACCTCTCATATACAAACAAACAAAGGGGTGCGTTAAAAAGAGAAAAAGAGAAAAAAAAAAAAAAAATCAAAGTTCCTCCGACACTCTCACTAAATTTACCACTTTCTCCCACTGCTCTCAAAATGCCGCCTTCCTTACTATCAAAATTTCAAATCAGGCTCTAGTTTTCTCTTCCCAAACTCTTAAAAATACACGCGATTGGCTGAAAAGTATAAATCCAAAAACATTTCCTACGACTTAGAATATCACAAGAAACTTTAAAACAAACTCGAAAAACATTAAAAAGAGCTACACAAGAACCTGAAAACGCGTGTAAAAACTTTGACACGTGAAAAACCTTGAAACAACTTGAAAAAACATAAAACAACTTGAAAAAAGCTTGAAAAGACTTGAAACCCATTAAAGTACAGCTTTTACATTCTCTATCTCGGTTGCATATACATTTGGGGCATACCGTCATAGGGCATCATATGGCCCATTTGAACATTTGGGACTACATGAGAAATGCCATTATTGGGGATGTACCCATTTTTATCCGAGTCTCCTTTTGAAAGCGAAACTTTTTCCGATTCTGTCTCGCGGTACTTCAAAAGGTACAATTTTAGAGGCTCGATGTAGTCATCGAATCTGGGAAAAACAAACATAAACAAAGATAAAAGTTAATATTTCACGAGATATGACCATTAAAGACAGCATCGTTAAACTCAGCCAAAGAGAAAAAAGAAAAACAAAAGGAAAAAGAAAAACAAAAGGGAGAAAAAATTGAAATAAAAAAAGGCGAGTAATCACTGAACTTCTTTGCCAAAATGAGTCCAAAAGAATACAAAAGCAAGCGCTTGAAAATGAAGTAATACCCAATTTTTTGAAGAAAAAGTGAAGGGGAGAAGGTGGGATACAAACAGGAAATTAGAATCTAAAACAACAAAAAGGAATGGCATTCGAAAAAATGTAAATTCTATGTTTTGATGCGCATCAGAAATGGAAGGAAGGAAGCGGAGGGAGAGGGAGAGGGAGAGAGGGGGGGGGGGAGAGAGAGGAGGGGGAGAGAAGGAGAGGGAGAGAGGGAGGGGGAGAAAGAGGAGGGGGGGAGAGGGAGAGGGAGAGAGGGAGGGAGGGAGGGGGAGAAAGAGGAGGGGGGAGAGGGAGAGGGAAGAGGGAGGGAGGGAGGGGGAGAGAGAGAGAGAGAGAGAGAGAGAGAGAGAGAGAGGAGAGAGAGAGAGAGAGAGAGAGAGAGAGAGAGAGAGAGAGAGAGAGAGAGAGAGAGAGAGAGAGAGAGAGAGAGAGAGAGAGAGAGAGAGAGAGAGAGAGAGAGAGAGAGAGGAGAGAGAGAGAGAGGAGAGAGAGAGAGAGAGAGAGAGAGAGAGAGAGAGAGAGAGAGAGAGAGAGAGAGAGAGAGAGAGAGAGAGAGAGAGAGAGAGAGAGAGAGAGAGAGGGGGGGGGAGGGTGTGAGAGAGATAGGGATAGAGGGGGAGAGGGAGAGAGGGGGAATGAGGGGTATGATAGATGTGGGACTTTGTAAGAGGAAGAAAAGAAGTAAGAAAAGAAGAAAGAATGAAAAAAAGAAAAGGAACAGAAAATAAAAGGAGGAGCGTGAGATAATGGAACGAGGTGTGCGATGGGCGAGGGTGAGGAAGTTGGGAATGGAGAGGGAGAGGGAGAGAGAGAGTGGGAGAGGTATAGGGGGAGAAGGAAAGTGGGAGATGGGGGGAAAAAGAGGAGGAGAGAGAGGGTGTGAGAGAGGGAGAGGAGAAGGGGAGAGTAATATTTGACTTCAAATTACACCGTGAATCGCTATTAGTGTTAATGTTTTTTTTGCCACTTAAAACATTTTTTCTCCACACACACCTGCCCAATTTTCGGCTGGAGACCACCAATCAGAAGGTTAGAAACCCACCTTTCGATTGCAACCGTCAGATTAACAATCTGATGACTGTGCAAGGAAAAAATATGTTTTAAGTTAGCTGGAAAAAAACAATAATACTAATAGCGATACACGGTGTAGCTTCTGACTTTAAAGTTTTCCTGACTTTTGAGGATTTTAATTTTCAAATGTGATTCTACTGCATCGTTGAAATATTTTTTAGATAAATAAATCTAACTTTTTCGTTTTCATGAAGGTTTTTTTTTTTTTTTTTTAAATTTGAAGTGTGAATATATTCAACATTGCCTCAAACTGCGTCAGCTTCTCGGGAGGATGACAAGATTTAACATAAGTTGCCAGACTTTAATCTCTAAAAAATCATTTTTGAATACTTTTCGCCATTTTTAAGGCAGCAAAACCAACCGAATGAAAAAGAAATTGAAAGGAGGAAAAACACTGCCGAAAGTAAAAAAACAGTCAGACTGCCACTGAACAAATCAAGATGAACAAAAAATGCAAACAAAAAGAAAAGGAACAAAAAACACAAAAAGAAAAAATAAAAGAACGACAAAAATAAGGTCATGTCAAAAATAAACAAAATGTGAAACAAGATTTTGACAAGACAGCAAAATCTTCCCCCCCTGCCAAAAAAAACTCCTCTCTGAAAAACTTAAGCCAGATAATACCTTCTCTCTCGTCCAAGAAAATGTCACGAGAACCAACCGAGCAAATTGCAAAAAGCAAAAAAATATAAAAAACGAAAAGATAAAACTCGAACACACTCCAAAAAAAGTACAAAACAAGAAAGAAAAAAAGGGGAAAAAAAAAAAAAAAACACAACACCCAAGAACCCCAATCAGGCGAAAAGAAAACAACCCTCAACCCGCCCCATCCCCATCCCCCCCATCGGCAAAACCCCACAAGTTCCCAGCTGCCACGTGTCAGCTTCCCAGCATCACAACGGCGCCACGTGTGCGTTACCCCAGCGTGCTCATGGCCCATAGGATGTCGTCTCCGTTGATGGTCTTCCGCTTCTCCCTCGCGCACTTGTCGCTGGCCTCCCCCGTGATGAAGGATATGAACTCCGACACGCACTCCTGCATGGTCTCCTTCGCGTCCTTCGAGATCTTCGCGTTTGTCGGTAGCGCGCGCTTCATCACGCGGCCCACGTTCGCGATGGGCAGAAACCGATCCTGCTCCCGAACCTCCGAGTGGTGCTCCTGGCCGCCCGGACTGTGGCCCCGCTCGCCCTCGCTCTCATTGGACGCCGAAGCGCCGTACTGGCCTCCGGAGTCCCCGGGTTGAGCCATCTGGCAGCCGCCCAGTTGAGCGGCGGAAGAGGAGGAGAAGCGCCCGAATTCGCGGCTTGGAAACGGTGACGAAAGGAGGGAGAGAGAGGGATGAGAAGGTGAGGCAGAGGTAGGGCGGGAACCGGGACAACAGATGCGGCGAGAAATCCGGCGGGAATCGCGGTGGAGCACGTGGTGGAAAGAGAAAGGAGAGAGGGGAAAGGAAAGAAAGAAAGACAACAACAAGAGGGTGGAGGAAGGGCTCACTGGAGGTTTGAATTTGTGTTTTTGTCGTATTTCCGACACACGTGTGGCGCGAAAGGGTTGGTTGGACGGCGACTTGGAGGCGGGAGAGTCGTCTCGTCCTGGTTCTTGATTGGCGGTCAGCGCGCGCGCGAGGGCACCATGGTTCGCAGAATGCCCATTCCGGAAGGCAGCGACGCGAGGCGAGGCGAAGCGAGCCACTCGGGGAAGTCGGTCGGCTCCGCAAATCTTGCTCGCACAGAATGTACGGAATATGTGTAAAATACTGATTCTGCGTGGCTACTTATTGGCGAGGGGAAACCTTCGTGAGTACGGCAGTTTTCTATGCATAAAAAAATTGTTTTGATCTTTTTGTCGCGACGCGAAGATCTGTTGACGTCTTGCGCCGCCGCCTTCGCGAGTTGCGGGTTTCTCGAAGACGCGCACCGACCGCGCTGACTTTAAACAGAAACAAAACGACAAAATTCGAGGAACAAGCTCGCCTTTAGAGTGGCTGTTCTCTAATCGCATCAAAAAGTCGGTTAAGTACGGATGCACCGTGGAGATATGCCGTACAATTATATGTACGAAAGTCACGTGTAAAAGAAGGCTACTTCGCGCTTTCTGTACTTCGATTTTGAACCGCGCAGAAATGTCGGCGGTGGGCGCTTCGCCCCCCAGTGGGCGCTGCGCCGGAAGTAGAGTGGACGCGGCATTCGATGGCTACAAATCTACTATACTGTACTGTACTGTACTTTTACTGTACTTTTATGCCGTCCACACCACTGTGTACTCTTTACGGTTAACACACTGTACTGTATTTACTAGGACCGAACTGTGTACCAGTGTGCATTACAGCCGTTCATTTGTACGGTTAAACACTCCGTATCGTGACGTGACGCTGTTTGAATTTTTTGAGTACGGAAGGACCCGTTTGCTGCGGAAAGCGGTTGCCGTCGCGTCGTTTTCAATTTGCAGAGTCGAAGATTTCCGCAACCGCGCGATTCGACATTTCTCCTTCCGCGCCGCGCGCTTTCCTGTTGTCTCCCCTGCCGCCCCTTCTTCTGGTCTCATTAATTCAGGTTCGACAGTTTCCTCCTCCCCGCCTTTGAGCGAAGCAGGATAAATGCTTCGCTGCGATCTCTGCGCTTCAGCCCGTGAGAATGGCTTTTGTCGTGACAATCCGTGACGGATTCCTCAAGAAAAAAGTTCCCTAATCTCCGAGGTTCGCTCATTTGATACCTTTGCTTCCATCTTCTTTTCTGATGCAACCAAGTAAACAAGGACTACAACCAATCTGGCAATCCAAAAAAAATGTAAAAAGCGATAATAGTTTCCATTCAAGGTAACCTCACCAAAACCATGCTCCATATTTATTATTTCCGTATCACGCCCCATTGTTGCAACCAAAAGTGCAACCGAGTCTCTCCCTTGACTGTGCAAAACCATTCCCACCATCACAAGTGCCTTCCATTGCATGTCGGTGCACAACATTTCTGAAATACCACGCCAAAAAGGCGCCAGAAACACATCAATTTATGAGAATACGGAGGATGTTTCACTACAACTATGATGAGGTACTCATACAAAAACTAAGGGGATTCTGCCTTCTATTTGTGAGTGGTAGCACAGGTGTGTTGTCATGTGTACAGTGACATCACTCATGTTTTACTTCTTAGTGATTGTATATCGTCTTTGATGAGCATTATCCCTCCTACTTGACCATCAAACATCCTACTTTTTTGTTGACCTCCTGCAGTTATCGAGCAGTCGAGTCCTCCTGTTTTGCCGTACAGTGATGGTGTACTTCACGGTCACACCCCTTCTATTTCACAGTCACATATCCCATTCTTGTGTCGACCATCTTCTGTCGGCTTCTTCAAAAGAGCCATCCCCAGGCGTCTTCACATCAACCAAAAGCAGAACTGTAGGAGGCATGGAAATACGCCATGAACTGTAGAACAGGTCAAAGTGACTGTTTACCTCGAGCTCTCCAGATACAACCATCAAAGGACAACTTTTCTTATGAAAGGATACATGTCCACAAACAGAAATATGTAAAAGTGCGCAGCAATATCCGAAAGCAAACCCCGTGTTACATTATTTACAAAAGATATAAAACCAGCTTTATGCATTATTATAATAATTATTGCAACATCATCAACCAAACAGTTTTTCCTACCTTTCCTAAGCGGTATTGTAAATTCTAGCATTCATCTACCACCTGTGGAATAAGTACAAACTAATCCTCACAATGTCACTTTCCAAAACGGTCGACACCGTTGCAAAGCAAATCGAAACAGAAATCTGACGCCTGCACCGCAGCAAGAGGCCCCCTTGGTTCGCACAAATAAGAAAAACAAGAATATCCAGTGATGGAAATTCCCTATATTCAAACAAAAATCCTAACGTTTCATATAAAAAGGATAAAAATTCTGGATATGATACAGTGAGATTGTTAACAGATACCTACACCATCTATCCCTGACACATTACTGGCGAAAATTTGCCGGCACAAATACGCAGGGGCAAATTAATTAAACATTCACTATCAATTTTATGATTTCTGAGCAAAATATACTTACTGTACGGACAAAGCGTCATTCAAAGTTGTGCTAAAACCTCCACTTTCACGAAGAACCGGGGAAAAGATGGCTGGGCGAATCAATGGGAACCACGTGATCGTCATCATCTGAATCTGAATGCAGTTGCAAAAGATGACTCTCTCCCTTTTTTCCATTCGCTCCCACAACCCCCTCGGGCTTCTTTTCTTTTCCCTTCACGTCATGGCTGAGGCCTCCATCTTGGATCAACCTCTCTCCTTCTCTCGATTCCGAACGAATTACTGATGGATGGGAATTACTTCTTCCCATACCTTTATTGGATGTTTCAGAAGGGGAATATCGATGAGCCAACAATCGTGCTTTTGCATTTCCGATCAACGATGACTGTCCCACCACTCAAAAAAACAAAAAAATCAATTCCATCTGTAAAACAATTCAAACCAAGAAAATCACCACTCTCCTTTCCCCTCAGTCATAATACGCTGTTCCCTCCCAAACCCACATACAATATTTGCTTACCTTGCTCTTCGACCGTTTCATTTCCGATGGATACGCTTTTTGCTGAAGGGAAGTTCCAGCCTTTCCGGAAACCAGAACACCATCAGGACTTTGTAAAGTCCCACTTCCCAAAATTCCACTTCCTAAAGCCCTCGCAGCCATGGCTTCCTCGTCTTCTTCCTCGTCCTGTTTCCATCGCAGCAAACCGTCGTGGTCATGGCTTCCTTTACGATCTCCCATGGTGTACCTCCCGCTGTTTCCAGGAAGGTTCCCATCCAGCCCACCGTCTTCCATGGCTTCCAGCCCTTGGCCCGCAAATAGGTCAAAAAACAGAATACGGCACAGCTTCGTACACATGTAGTTGGCCGTCGTTATCGGGGCATTAGCATCTGGTAGACATACAAGAGAGAGTTTTCCGAGTTAATTCCAGTTTTTAAAGGTTGTCGAGGGTCCAAAGTTGGTTTTGAGGGTTTCTTCTTTTTTATACACATACAGACTGAGGATGCTTTGAGTTTTCTCCGATTGTTAACGGCTTGACAAGGATGAAGGCAGCCACACGTCATTTCCATGCAGCAGAACTTTATAGACTCAAAATGTTGAACCGGACCTCTAAGGTCCAACACTTGTGTTCATTTCTTTTTTTATTTTCAGCATTCAAGTGTCCGATTTTTTTGTAGGTTAAACATAAACAATTGCAACTACATAGTTATCCGCAAAAATAGAGGTGGTCCACAATTTACAGATTGATCTACTTTAAGACTTATTCAAGTAAATAAAGTGAATCAGTTTGTGACTTTGAAACAAAACATGAGATTACACTAGCATCCGTATGTTCAATGACGCCCCTCCATTTCTTTTCCCCAAAATCATTACGTAGTGTTGACACACTAATTAAAGGAGGGGACTACAGGGCGCCATATCACTTCCTTCCAATTAGTATTATTGAACATAATAGTAACTGGTAGTATTAACTAGCGCTCAAGGACTAACAACCGCGCAGCGAGCGACACGCTTTGAAAGTGGATTCTCGCGGCAACACTAACAGTGAGATGGCAACTCTTGCTCA
>JBBHKE010000318.1:115344-129168 GCA_037447655.1 Zygnema cylindricum | reverse complement strand
GAAGAAAGGGGAGAGGTAGAGGAAGAGGGGGAGGGAGAGCGAGAGATGGAGGGAGAGAGGGAAAGAGGTGAAGGGGGGGACGGAGGGGAAGAAGGGAGAAAAGAAGAGAGGGAGGGAGAGAATAAGGGAGTGGAAGTGGAAGAGGGAGGAGGAGAGGGAGGGAGAATGAGAGCACAACCGGGAGATGGGGCGGATGAGATAGAGATAGATAGAGAGGGACTTGGAGTAAATGGGAGAGAGGGAGGGAGAGAGTACACGAGGGGGAAATGGGGTAAGGGGAAGAGGGGGAAGAGGAGGGAGAGAGAGGTCGAAGGCGGGAAAGGAGAAGAGAGGAAAGAAAAAGGTGAAAGCGGGAGAGTGGAAGAGATAGAGATGGAGAAAGGGGGGGAGGGGGAGAGGGTGGGAGAGAGAGAGAGACAAAGAGAGGAAGATGGAGGGATCGAAAGAGATGGAGGGAGAGAGGGAGAGAGGTGTGAGGGAATAGGGGAAAAAGGGGGAAGAGGAAGGGGTGGAAGAATAAAAGGAAGGACTACGAGGGGGAGAGGGAGAGGAAGAAAGAGTGAGCGAATCGAAGAGAGAGAGGTGGACAAAGAGGGTCGAGGGATTGGAAAGAACGAGAAGATAGAGAGGTAGATTGGAGGGAAGCAAGGAAGGGGGAAATAGGGAAGGGATGGGAAAAAAAATAGAGGGGGGGAGGGAAATAGAGCGTTAGATTGGGGGGAAGCAAGGAAGGGGGGAATAGAGAAGGGAGGGAAGTGTGAAAAAGAAAGAAAAAAGGCATCTATTGGCGTCTGGCTCGTCACCGGAGCCGGCTCATCACCGCCTCGGCACTGTCACCGGCTCATCACCAGCTCATCACCGACTCATCACCGGCTCGGCACTGTCACCGGCTCATCACCAGCTCGACACAGTGACCAGCTCATCATCGACTCATCACCGGCTCGGCACTGTCACTGGCTCATCACCAGCTCGACACCTTGACCGCCTCATCACCGACTCGTCACCGTCGCATATATAAAGATGGACATAAAGAGAGAGGGACAAGGAAGGAATTGTCTTCTTCACAAAGGATATAGGATAAAGGGAGAAGGAGTATCGAAATCCTTATAATTCATGGAACTTTATAAATTTAGTAATATTGATACCGTAGATTATAACTTAGTCAATATTCGGGAAAAAAGGTAAAATAGTGGAGAGTCCATTGTTAGTTGGTAGAGGTTAGAGAATTATAGATATGGTAGACTCTATCCAATCACTTTGTTGTAACTACCATCGTTTACCACCTTTGTGGTTGTGATATAATAAAAATATCGTTTTGATGCAATCCGTTAGGTGCTGTGAAGATTGAAATGTTTGACCTTTGTGAATGACTTTCGAAATGGAGAGAGTGCAAATATTGATTCTTTCAAATCTTCAAAACATTATGTTCATAAATCATGAGGTATTCTTTTTATATTCTTAATTTATGTTATCATTTTTTGTAATGCAGAGTAATTTACATGGAAGTGACAAAACTCGAGATATTTCGGCCCAAAAATTCCTCGAGTTACTAACCGGCACCGTTCGGCGAACAATATGGCAAGATCTTGCACTTATGCAAAAGGATTTCTCGGACCATGCATACTTTACCACTTCATTCTTTTTGACTATATTAGAAGAATGCGGTCCGGAGTGGCAAACTTTCGCGGAAGCGGTGCATCGAATTGACGAAAAGAAGGACGAAAGGTCTCCTATTGACGAAATTCCAATTCCTGCGGAAGTCAAAGATGAACTCCGCGCGTTGAGAATCGGAGTTGACTCTATTCCACCCCTCATAGGAAGAATACATGAACTCGAAAACATTGTGGAAAATATGGGCAAAAAGTTAGAAACGTGTATTGCGATGATTGACACAAGGCTCACGACAACACAACGCCAACTTCACGGAGGATTTTTGAGGATCGAGTCAATACTTTTAGGCTCGACACAACCTCTAATGCAACCATTTTCCTTTTCGTCACAACCATCCTCTTCCCCTCCCTCTTGTCCTACTCCTCACCCTCCTCCGCCATCTTCATCTACAAATCTACCACCTTTTTCATTTCCCCCTTTTGCACCCATGTCCTCCACCCAACCAACACCTTCCTTTTCTCAACGTCATACATTTACTAGTGTCCCCTTCCACCCTTTTCAGGCCACACCTTCTCTTTCGCAACCTTCTACTTCTACCGATGCCTCGCTTCCCCCTATTCATTCCACAAGACCTCCTTCCCACCATTCTACATCTACCGATGCCTCTCTTCCCCCTATTCATTCCACAACATCTCCTTCTCACCCTTCTACATCTACTGATTCTTCTCTTCCCCCTATTCATTCCACAACATCTCCTTCCCACCCTTCTACATCTACCGATGCCACTCTTCCCCCTATTCATTCCACAACATCTCCTTCTCACCCTTCTACATCTACTGATTCTTCTCTTCCCCCTATTCATTCCAAAGCATCTCCTTCTCACCCTTCTACATCTACCAATTCCTCTCTTCCCCCTATTCATTCCACAGCTTATGTCAAACTTGATGCATTTCCTATAGATTGGGCCAATTGGCAAGGATACACCCTACAAAGCCACGAGTGTGATGTCAAAGTGGAATCTATATTCAACGAGTACCATTATGGATTGAATGGCCACCCTCCTATAAAATTGTTATTCGATATAACTGAAACAGACAAATACAAAACCAAAAAAGGATGTAAATTCATGGTATGGGCAAAGGGAGAGGGAAAGAAGTGGAATCGTTGTTTCAAAATTTTGCAATGTGTTGAAAAGTTAATGACTGTTCCAGGGTGGGATTTAACAAAAAGTATAAACTTTGTAGAAAGACTTAAAATAGAGAAGTTTAGTGGGAGCACAGCTGAACTTAAAGAGGCCTTATATATAACAACTGAACCAGTTTCGAAAGACGGATTGAATGAGAAAGAATTTCAACGAAGGTTGAGTCGATTCCAAAAATTAGAAGAGTTACGTGCAATCACGGGTTAATTTAGGAGTTTATAGGAATAGTATAGGAGTTACGATGTGGTGTCACTTTTGGACAGGGTGGAGTTCCATGTCTCGGACCTTTTGGAATATATCAAAGAAAGGAAAATTTTGTTGGATCGAGTTGTTGGTTGCATACCTCAGGTATGGATACAAAATCTTTCGAGTTCAAAATCTGTGTAATATTAAGATGTGTAGTAGGAGTAAAGACATTTGACTTTTCAATCATTTTGTTTTGATTGTTCCGTACTGCCTTGCTGACCGTTCTTATATCCAAATTGAGTTAATCTTTATTTTATGACGGTTTGATTTTATTGGGATTATAATCCGTATTTTCGTTAATGGCTACAGGTGCTGAGCCCGGATCCGGAAGTGACTCTCCAAATCGTTTCAGAGACAATGAGTGAAGAAATGAGTGAAGAATTTCTGTATTCGTTAAGCAATTATTGTGTATTCGTTAAGCAATTATTGTGGTTTGCAGGTATTTGTTCTGCTCTTTTCCCTTGATGCAAAGTATTTAAAGAGAAGCATTTCTACAGATGGCGGGTTCGAAACAAAACTTGTTATTTTAATAAAAAATAAAATGAAAATCAACAGATAGAGAGAGGTCATATGGAAATTCGGCTCCCTCACCAGCTTAGTGTCATTGGCGAATCGTCTCTGTCGATTATAGTAAATGAATTTGTGAAAATTTGGAAATTTAACTCTGAGGAAGTTTGGAGACTTGTGGAGTTTTTGGAGATTTTCGTTGATATTAAATGAAATTAATGTAGGTAATTGCTTTGTGTTTCAGGGGTTTGTCGAGGACCAGTTTGGATTAGGCCTTATTGCCAGAGCAGTAGAGGAAGCTATAGAGGTAATCAAACCAGCTGGAGCTCTCATTCTTAATATGGGAGGACGACCAGGACAAGCGGTTTGTGAACGGTTATTTCGACAAAGAGGATTCCACATACAACCTTTATGGCACACGAGAGTAAACCAGGTGACTTATAACTGATAAAAATAAACATTTTTCCTGTCGAGAGTTATCACACAAACTGAGAGCCTGACTTAAAAAGTATTGTATTTTAGCATTTATTTCGAAACAATATTATGCTAAAGAAACCCACGTTATAGTAGTGATAAGCCCTAAGAGAATTTGTGAATATCTGGACTACCTGTAACAACGCAGTGTTCGGCGTTTCAGTTTTTTTTCTCTTGCCTAGTTATTTGAACCAAGTGGCATTTTTGTTTCTCGAAATGAACAAAGCCAAAACCGTTTTCATTTCTGCAAGTAGGAAGTCTGTGTAAATACGACTCAAGTACAAATGAAGTACAAATAGATCATACAAGAGTATGAAAAAGTTAGATTTTAGTACACATGAAGTTACACACTTCACGCTATGCAATCAGATGAGCCAGGATGGCACGGATATGTTTATGCTACTGCAATTTTCTTTGGAATTGTAAGTAAATTTTATGTTTTTTTTTTTTGCTTTAATTACCAGTTGAAACTACCTGTTGAGGAAATGTGTTCCTTATGATGATGTAGTAGATGCTCAATTTACCGAAACGACTCTGATTCAACTACAATTTTCAAACTTTGCGAGGAATTTTTTGTTCGTTATCTTCGCTGTCGGTTGTCTTTTGTCTTCTTGTCTTATTGTAAGCGAGGACATTTTGACTGAAGCTCTATGCCTCTTGCTTAAGTCTCTCAAACGACTTTTTAGACTGACTTAGCTTTATCAATGTTTAGAATTAACAATGCAAAGGCTTTAAACTAAAAAATACTGAATAGAATGCGTTATGCTATTTTTACCAGGTTGGTGGTGTATTGTTCGATACTCAATTTTTTACAAACGTTCAACGAGTTGGATTTGAAATTCGCCAAGCACTAGTGTGTAAATTGAAATTTGGCCTGTGTTTAGTTCTTTTCGCCATTATCGCATTAATCTAAGCCTACTTAATCTATCTTTATTTAATTATATTGTGCGATTTGTTGTATCCTGACCTCATTATTGGTTTTCTGGGGTTTCTTGCGAATCAGAATGTTTGTTTTTGCCAGGTTATAAAACTAGATAACATTCATTCGTTCAAAGATTCCTCCCATTTATGATTTCTGACTCAGTTTGTTTGTTACTAGACCATTGGTTATAAATGAGAATGCTTCACTATTCATCGTTATTCATATTCATAATAGAGTTCAAAATTGTAATTGAGCCAAAAAATAGAGTCAAAAAGGAGTGGATAGTATGTCGCCACATCACCCAAAACTAAATTAGTGACGCTGAAACTTTTTATTTGCTCATTTTGATTAATCTTAGTAAAGGAAATTCGTCTTCATTCATCCTTGGGAAGTACAGTGTATTTTATATCAATTTATTTATGATGCAACTAAAAAAGGTTGTTGTACGCATCGCCCTGGTAGGAACATGATGTAGTTAATACATAAAACTTTTTTTGGCTTATATTTTTATTGTGCCATTAACACATCGAAGGTCTTAAACATATCGACCAAACGTATGGTTTTTACGCCTTTACATTAATTCATATACTTTTAAAGCCCGATAACACGTGGTTTTACGTTTCCAATATTTGGTGTAATGCGTATCGTTTCAAAACTTGAAGTAACTACCGACGCACGTTTAAATGGGCGATTGTGTGCCCCCGTCGATTTCTTGTTGGTTCAACCCAAAAACGGGTTATTGTGGTGCTTTGTGCTTGCTATGGTGTACGTTCTTGCACAAAGCAGGTTTGTTATCGGAAACAAGGGTTTAAACATGCTTTGTGTGTAAATCTTGTCGAAGGTCATAAATTCTTGGATTATTATTCAACCATGAACTTCAAGGATTATTATTCAACCAGGTGTAAGCATACGATATTGAAACCCAAACAAGTATAACTGGAAACACTTTGGAATTACTTATACATAACAAATCACACACTACAACATCCACTAAGCATAAAGCGAAAGTAACTACTTTTTTTAAAAGGATGTTTATTGTAATGCATATACAAACACAACAGCATAACGTTAGTTGTTATAAACAAAGTAAACAATCATTTGAACAATGTTTAATCGCAACAATATACTATTGGGCGCATTATATAACAAAGTTTTCTATAAGATTAAGAAGTTTAACAATCAGGTCATAAAGTGCAGCTTGTATAAACAAATTTTTTAAAACGAAGTTATGAAATAATATTTTTAATGAAACATATGTCCCTGGGATGGCACCGTTAACCCTACTAAGAGCGTTGATAAATAAGGTTTGTTTACATAATACAAATTCGTGTCAAGATAGAGAAAAATTACAAAAAATAACACACTCCAACTAAATTATTTAGGGATGTCCACGCTTTTATTTATTGCTAATAACATTATCCATCAACTGTTAACAAACCTTCAACTTAAAGTCATAAACATGGGTTTGCATTCGACACTCGTTACGAAGGGAAACCCTATATTAATGTAAACGCGAAATTATAACCTCTATTAATAGTTTGGTGTAAGGAGACGTGGAAAACTGGAATCGACTTAGAATCAACTGATATCTAAAATACAGTTCCTGACTTTAGTTCATGAATTAATGCAAACTGGGCGGCGAGCGATTCAGTTTATGATTTCGGGGCCAACTGAACAGCGTTCGAATGTGTTATTGACGATAACAATTATAGACGAAGTAATATTGAAATACGAACAGTTACGCGACATACACCCGCTCTGGTCGACAAAAGGACTAAAATGAATTCTTTATTACGGGAAATAGTAAGAGTTAACGTACTAATATTTAACGTAAAATAAAAAATCCGTATACATCTCCCAGTCAGTTTTAACGTCCAATTTTTTTTTTTTTTAAGATTAGGTACCTGGTAGGTATCTTGCGAAGTGTGGGACTAATGCCTTATTTGGGTGAGTGTCAACATGTCCACACGGTCCACTCCGCCTGCCAAAATTTAACGAACCTAGTCTGTATTGTAGTGTACTTCATTCCACCAAGCAATCACGCATTCCTTTCAGAATAACTGAATACAGGTGGAAGTCAAAAAGTACACAACACACAAGTAAAAAGGTTTAAAAAGAATTAGTAAAAATTTTAAATTTTTCAGCCTGCAAATTTAAATTGATACCTTCACCATCCAAATTCTTTCTATGGTGTCACCCCGTTGACATCAACGATTTTAAACAAACACGTGAACGATTCACTTTTACTTGCTATCTTCATTGATCTTCAAGAGCTCTCTAAACAAAAAATCTTTTGCAAAGAGTGTGACAGTTGAGAATCGACGGATATGAATTGACTATATTAAATTGACTTTTATTTACCAACGTAGCATTTTCCTCTCCAAAACGTTCCAATACCGCTTCAATTATCGACCTCAAAGGAGCCGAGAAGTCTCCCTTTAAATCTTCCTAGGTAGAGTTAACGGGCTAAATTAACTAAGGCACTGATTCTACCAACCAGTTTGGTTTAAAGTCATAAAAGACAAAACTATTTCTTGAAAGGAAAAAAAACAAAAGGATTTGGTACATAAAATTATTCATTCAGATGACAAATACATCTGACTGCCTTTGAATCTCGTCCTCCAATTCTTCCGCTACTTCATTCGACACTCGTAACATATTCCGTAACTGTAATAATTTTCCGTAATCCGGAGGATATCCATCCAGCCACACCTTCAAAGCTGCTCTGTACACATCCACCAGCTATTTTCACACACAAGGAACAAAAAACCAAATAAAACAAAAACAAAAACAGCAACAAAGAATACAAAAATTAGAGAAGAGATAGGGACAAAAATGCCGTGTAACCGGTTAGAGAAACTACACTGTGAATCGTTATTGACATTAAAAAATATATAGCGTGAGATTTATCCTAGTATTGTTAATCCTAATTCAGTACCAAGCCACATGTACGACTTTGAACTGATAACCAAATTAGCGTTAAGAAAAAAACAATTAGTATTGTTAACGCTATTTTATGTTAGAGGTCCAAAAAGAACCTGGCACCGAACTAGTGTAATAAATGTTAATAAAGATTTAGTGTATTATACAACATTTCCAAAGATTATGAGGGGCCCACTCTCACCTCAGTCTCGTCATAGAAGTCCTTTTCAATGCTCACTCGGGCCCGACGATTCTCCTCTAAAGCCAATTCTAATTCCACAGTACATCTGATATGCACAAAAAAAACCCACATACATTATTTCCGAGATGCGGAAAAGAACAGCTCAGCATTGAAAAATGAAAAACCCTTTTCATCACCGTCTTTCTTATCGTCATATGATCATGATGGTTACGAGGTTGTCATTAAATCACAAACAAAGAGTTATATAGTATGGTCTTATTTGTCCGTTTTCATAAGATGGATATTTTCATACAACACATTGGTTGCAATGCACCACATCTGACCCGGAGGACACGTGAAATAGTGTGGATTCTAAAACATCCACACCAAATATAGTAAAACTTTCCAAACCCTTACACCTATCATAGAGTAGAATAAAACATTCCTCATGTTCTCCTAAAAACTATTTTTGTGAGACATAAACTCACAGCGTAATGGACCATAGCTTACCATACTCATTTAGAGAAATACGATAAAGAGATAGGAGTCATAAACGGTTTTAGAATCCATCAAAACCTACTGCTGACCGCTAGATATGGTATTTTCTAATATGGGAATGTTCTTCAAAAGTTCACCGATGGAGCCCTTTGGATTCAGAGCCCCTAATCCTTATCAATGCAAGAGCTATGACACTAGCTCATTAGAAAATCCACTATATTTTTAGATGCTGTACAGGACAAGTGCATCACAAAAAAATAAAATTTGTATAATGATACCTTTTTTTCTACGGTGAACAAAATGCATCAAAATATACGATACACAACATAAAATATAAATTATTTATGCGGAAGATCGACGACAAAATAACAGGCTGACGGAGAGAGGATCCCATTTCTGCCATTTTACTGTACTTATCTTTGCTTTTCACACTCGTATGATACGTTCTGTGTTCTTGAATGGAAGTTATGCACTAAAATTAAAACTTAGACGTTTTGGACTGCTTAACTTTGCATTTACTAATTCCATGACAGAGTGAGTGGGGGGGATAGTAGGAAATGAAAACAGGCAGGATATGGACAAGAGAGAGAGAGCCTTTGCTACAAAAGTTTTCAGCAACTGGAAGGGACATCAAGGTGAGGGAAGGACAGAGGGAGAGCGAGACAAGGAGCTATTATGAACTTATTGGAGAAAGGAAGGTAAAGAGCAGTAAAGACTGTGAAAGAAGCTCAAGTAAGCCAAGCTTTGATGTTGGACTCAATCAAGAATGTGCATAAAAGATACACTTATCTTGTTGGACTGAAATCACACTTCAACATTATGTTGTTTTGCTCCTTAATTTAAGTATTTTTCAAAGGTTTGAACAAGAAAAGAAATAACAAAAGAAAAATTGAACTGGGCTTATAGCACTTAGAGCAGAGCATTTCGTTTTATGTCTTAAAATGCAAAACTGCCTTAAGATAATTTAGTTATACAAGAAAAACTGCCTTTTCTGTTTGTAAAACGAGTGATATACATGTGGTAATACATTAAACTTATTAATCTACATCGCATAATATAACCGACTAATCAAACCTTTGTAAATTCACGTCCAAAAAATGTGTTTCCCCACAGCAATCCTCGATAACTCAACACCTCCACACCTTCCTCTACCTTGCTAAATCCTCAAGAAAAACGAGAGAACAGTGAAAAAAAAAAAAGTAACATGCACCTCACCTGATAATATCATTTGTTCTAATCGCTGCCACAGCTTTGTCCACCATTCTTTCTTGATCCACTGAAGCTTTCGCCCTCTTAAAACGTTCTTGCATTTCGGGAGGAGGAGGAGGAGGCATTTCTCTGTCCTCTTCCGGGGACCCAAGCCTCTCCCGAGCTTTCTGCTCCTCTCGATGGATAAGCCAGAAACTGCCGAGAAAAACTGAGGCAAGGACACTCAAAGTTATCCAACCGGAAGTTGTTTGTCTGCATTTTTGAAAAAAAAATGACAACAAAAGGATTAAAAGTTATCCAACAATAAATTTGTCTGCGTTTTGGCAAAAATTCGACCAAAAAAAATAAAAATGTTATCCATCGAGAAATTGTTTGCCTGTGTTTAGGCAATTTTTTGACAAAAAAAAAGGTCAAAACACACGGATAGTTCTTGGAAAACTAGAAAGGACAAGAAATGTAAAACCTAAAGGAACTTGGAAAATTGACCACAACTTTCAACGAGAAAACAGAAATGAAAGGGGTGTGACCAGTTTCCAGTAATTAGGGACTACAACCTGGTCTAAATCCCAGTTGAATTTTCGAAAATTCCTGTAAGGATAAAGTAAAAAAGGAAACCATTGTATTCCTTGTCTCTTCAAACAAAGCCACAAGGCTTAAGCCATGGCAAAAAACGAAGAACACTTTTGGGTTTACCCTAATCTGACAAGGTAAGAAAAGGTGAAAAATAAAAGGAGTGATAAATAAATAAAAGGATGTTATTTAATTAAGTCATCGCTAACACAAAAGCATTAAGAATTTCAATTTATGGACTCATGAAACCTGTCGAAATGCGGTAATTCTGAAAAGCTTCTGCCATGCAGGAAATATTTAATCAACAATGACTAATTTGCAAACTGTGATCTGACTCGTGTGCGATTGGTACACTGCCAATACCTATTAGAGTTCATCACTCTTTATCGATTGAGACCTTTTTTTTACACAAAGTAATAGATAAGTGCTAACAACACTATTTAGTTAAACGGACGTAATTTAGTGTAGTTAATCTTAATAAAGTGTTAACGCTAATAATTCACAATCTGTAATAGAGATAAGTGCGTGCACTGCCCATCACTATCAGTGTTGATAACACCAATGAGGTTGCGACTTTTTCTGACAAAGATCACAAAATAGTGTTAATAACAATATTCCCGGCAGTAGCTTGCAAGTTGCCACATCTCCCTACACCAAATTAGTATTAAACATTCAAACACGGCATTTACTCTGATAATGCCTTTCGACTCATAGCGATAGGCAGTGTACAAACTTGACATCCCAATCAAGAAAAGAAAACTTCTGATTGCTCCCCTTCCAAAAAATAAAAATACAGTTGATAAAAAAGTTAAAGACATTTTAGTGCGAGGAAATTGTCGAATACTAAAAGCACTGGGCAGTAAACTACACTGTCTTACAGCTGATCATTCTAATTCGAGTGAGTCTATTTTGACACAGAATCAAAATGTAGTTAATAATTCACTAACACTAATAGCGATAAGGTAGTAAACTACACCGTGTACCGCCATTAGCATTACTGTTTTATCCGCCACTTGAATCAACTTTTTAGTGTACACCTTCCGATTGACAGTCTCCAAATGAAAATCGGACGAGTTTGCACAGAGAAAACTTGATTCAAGAGGCGAAAAAATATCAATGCTACTATTGATACAGTTTAGTAAATTGATTTTAAGTCAGTATTTGATCAGTCACGGATAATGCCAGTAGGCAAACTGAGAATTGAGTGAGTAGGGTTTCCTGGAATCATAAATTGAGTTCTGTTCAAAAAACCTGTTCAACAAAATAAATGACTCATGTTTTCGGTTTAACTTGTAAGAATAACTTCTTTATAACAAACCGAGAAACCAGGAAACTCAAAACTGACAACTGAACAGTCAGTTAACTTGTAAAAAAAAGAAAAAGTACTGCTTTATTAACAGGTGTCAAACTAGGATCTCAAACTCAACTAAAAAATGGCAGCTGAAAAACTGATAACAGAAGCGAAACTGACAACTGAACTGAAGACTCACTTTGCCGGAGCATACGGCGGTGGTCGGTGTGTCTGTGCTGATAATGCAGCGAAATTGAATTTTAAATCTCCGCGCCACGTAGCAGTTTCTAACTGATCAACGATTCTGTCAGCACCAGGCGGAGCACTTCTATTTGTCACGTCACATTGTGTGACATCTGTCACACAATCATTGCTCTCCTCCGACAAAATCGCACCAATAGCATTCCCGGGATTACGTGCGTGTCTGGCCTGACAGCTGGGGGTCCTAAGATTGCCACGTGGCAAGCTACTAAAGGTCTCGCTGAAGCTACTGAAGGTCCTGCAAAAAGTCTCACTAATGCAGAAAATAGATTTTCCTGGAGAAGCAACTAAGTATATTCTACGTGCGGATGTGGCTGAGGAAGAGGAAAAGGGTGAACTTGTCTGAATTGATTTTCTAGTGCTACGGTTATGGTTACAGGAAATAATGTGGAAGGGAGAGAGGGAGCACACAAGCCCAGAGCTCTGTGCCAGGACCATAGTAGTAGTGTCCTGACACTTAGTACCAAGGTGACAGACGTGAAAAAAAAAAAAAGTGAGAAAAAAAGGAAACTGAGAGAGAAATAGTGACTTCAGCAAGAAATCATGTGCTGCGGCCACGTGGCAGAAAGCACGTGGCGACACATGGAAGGAGAAGAGACAAGAGTGAGGGAGAGGGAGAGGAAAGGGGGTGGGAATGAGAGCAGAGAGAGAGAAAGGGGCTCAGCAAAAAGATTGGAAGTGTAAATTGATGATCGTCCCTATGAGAGTCCGCAAGACAGTATCTTTAGATTCGCTGACGTCCCGTACTTCAATCGAGACGGAGGTCCGTCTCAAACGAAATACAAAGGCACACGTGTCGTTTTGCCAGTTCCATAAGACGAACTTTTTCGACTCCGTTACGGTGTAGCGTACGTTTCGTACGGAGACTTTGGCACCTAAGTGCTACATAGTGCTTACAGGAGAGCCTATATTGTAAGAAAATTGCTAATCGCAGAGACAATTTTTGCTGCGGGCAGGTACAATAGTTGTCAAAAATCCGCAGGTACAATAGTTGTCAAAAATTGTACATTTGAAGTACAGTATAGTACAATTTACGTACCTTTGAGTTCAGATTTGACGGTCAATCCTTGGAACAACTTTGACTGGCGAAATATTGTAGCGACGGTTAAAAAATTGTCGCGTTTGCGAACGTCGACCGTCATAAAAAAAAAGCAATTCACACGGCCGGCGCAGGTTTACGGTAACAAAACTGCGGCAACAACATGTAAAGGAAATGGCTGCGCGCAGATAGTTTCTCACTTCACGTGAGCTCCACTGTGAGAGCACATACTGGCATTTTAGTGCGTACTTTATTTTGTTTTTATGTGCGCATTTTAATTTTTCCGTGAATGTGAATCAATGTGAAGTACGTTGTCACTGTAGGAATGTTTATTCGTAAATAGTGTGGCTTCATTTGGTCGCGCAAGACGACGCGTTTTTTTATCATTTAGTTTCATCGATATTTTTAGGCGGGTACGCTTTCTTATCTTGTACGAAGTATATTTCGTTTCGTGCGAGTTAATTTATACATATGACTTCGTCCTTTAATTTGTGTCCAAGTTCCAGAGGTCGCAAAAGTCAACAAAAATCATACCCGAAACCGACCGTTTTTTTTTTTCAAAATCTGAGTAACCGACGCCCGACCGAGTTTTGTCACGCTCCAAAATTGTTAACCGTTAACCGACCGTCGTTTACGAAAAAAAAAATTAACCGAATCTTGATTTTTCGCGACTAACCGTGCCCGCCCGTAACCGAAAAAATACAAAATTAATCAATGTACAACGGAATAAGCCAATAACTGTTTAGCATTAATAACCGAATAAGGCAACATGTAACTAATTAAAACATAAAAAAGCCAATGCCCGCCCGTGCCAATCAGCGCTTTTTAGTTCTAAGCCAATTAAAAAAAAAAGCATTTGCTGCCAGCCAATTGCCAATTGTTAAAACCTCGC
>JBBHKE010000318.1:0-115334 GCA_037447655.1 Zygnema cylindricum | reverse complement strand
CACATACTGGCATTTTAGTGCGTACTTTATTTTGTTTTTATGTGCGCATTTTAATTTTTCCGTGAATGTGAATCAATGTGAAGTACGTTGTCACTGTAGGAATGTTTATTCGTAAATAGTGTGGCTTCATTTGGTCGCGCAAGACGACGCGTTTTTTTATCATTTAGTTTCATCGATATTTTTAGGCGGGTACGCTTTCTTATCTTGTACGAAGTATATTTCGTTTCGTGCGAGTTAATTTATACATATGACTTCGTCCTTTAATTTGTGTCCAAGTTCCAGAGGTCGCAAAAGTCAACAAAAATCATACCCGAAACCGACCGTTTTTTTTTTTCAAAATCTGAGTAACCGACGCCCGACCGAGTTTTGTCACGCTCCAAAATTGTTAACCGTTAACCGACCGTCGTTTACGAAAAAAAAAATTAACCGAATCTTGATTTTTCGCGACTAACCGTGCCCGCCCGTAACCGAAAAAATACAAAATTAATCAATGTACAACGGAATAAGCCAATAATTACGATTTGTCGCGTTCCTTAAGATTTGCGAAATGAATAGTGTTACTACCGTGTCAGATTTGCGACGCTTTGTCGCGTTCCCTAAGATTTGCGAAATGAATAGTGTACTACTGTGTCAGATTTGCGACGCTTTGTCGCGTTGCCTAAGATTTGCGAAATGCATATTGTACTACCGTGTCAGATTTGAGACGCTTTGTCGCTTTCCCTAAGATTTTCGAAATGAATAGTGTACTACCGTGTCAGATTTGCGACGCTTTGTCGCGTTCCCTTTGATTTACGAAATAAATAGCTTACTACAGTACCGTGTCAGATTTGCGACGCTAATCATGATGCCACTTACTTCCACGATACCAAAAGTACAAAGAACAATAATGCTGGAAAAAAAAAGTACAAAAATTTCATTTTTTTTGGTTTTTTGTTTGACCGACCGTAACTAACCGTTTTTTTTTCCTGGTGAGTCAACCGACCGTAACCGCCCGACCCCCAAAATTTTGCAACCGAATCCGTTCCGGATCCGGCGCGGGCGGTCGGTTAACGGTCGGTCACGGTTTCGGTTGACCGTTTGCGACCTCTGCCAAGTTCTACGTAACGGTTCGGCGATTAGTTTCCATTTTTGCGGCTAAGTTAAATGCCAACATGTGCTCTCACAGTGGAGCTCACGTAAACTGAGAAACTACCTGCACGCAGCCATTTTATTTACATGTGATTGCCGTTGTTTTGTTACCTGCGCCGGCCGTGTGAATTGTTTTTTTTTATGATGGTCGACGTTCGCAAGCGCGACACTTTTTTAACCATCGCTACAATATTTCGCCAGTCAAAGTTGTTCGACGGATTGACCGTCAATTCTGAACTCTAAGGTTCGTAACTTCAATTATACAGTACTTCAAATGTACAATTTTTGACAACTACCTGCGCGCAGCAAAAATTGTCGATGCGATTAGCAATTCCCATATTTTAATTTGTGGTCTTGTTAGGTTCAGTTCAGTTCGGTTTAATTCTAGTCCGATTACTCTAATGTACTGTACATTACAGCTCATTACAGTATCTAACATCTAGCCCTATGAACTTATATTAAGTCGGGTTTTACCTAGTTAAACCAATTTAATGTTGTTATGTGACCAGAGTTAAATAGTTCAAAATTACAAGTCAGCTTGCCGTACGATTAGCACTCAGCCAATAAAAAGCTTCTACATTGTTATTTTTGTAAACAAAACGAAACGAAGTTCAAATATGTTAGTTACACATCGTCAAAAGTTCACTATTTATAACGTAATTATGAACCGGCTTCGAGCCCACGATGTTACATCGTTACGGTAAAGACCTTGTGTGTGTCTGAATATTTGGTGTGCAACTGTGCATATAGCCTTTCCAAAAGCAAAGCTTCGCTACACCGTGTATCGCTATTAGTGTTGATGATTTTCCCCCATTTAAAACATATTTTCTCCGTACACATTTGTCGGATCGTTGACCTCACGGTCGCGATTTAAAAGTAAGATTCTCAACTTCCAATTGGCGGTCTCAAATTGAAAATCGGACAAGTGTGTACAGAGAAAAGATGTTTTAAATGACGAAAAAAAATATTAACACTAATAGCGACACAGGTGTACCATTTGTCATTTTCCGATGTTTTACATGGGAATCGCAGTAACATCGTGGGGAGCAAGAAGACGACTCCTTTTAAAAATTTTTGACTTCTGATTCTTCAAGTCGACGTCACCAGCCTCGCGCCAGAACATTCGACGAATAGGAATAGGCCATATCACATCAGGGCGATCCATAAGATTCCGTCATGGAATAAGTCGTACGACACGCTCGAGTACAGTTACATTAATTAAGTATTAATTAGTTAAGGGAATTCATCATGGCAGTGACTGTTTTGGTTGCACAAAACCACTTACGTCATTTTGTCAAAAAATGTACGTTTGAAGTACACATTAGTACAAGTAAAGTACCGTTGAGTCTAAATTTGATGGTAAATCGGTTGGACAGCTTTGACTTTCAAAATATTGTTTCAACCATTTAAACTTTTGCCGCGCTTGCGAACGTTGACCGTCATAATAAAAATTGCAATTCACACGGCCAATGAACGTTTATGGTAACAAAACTACGACAACCACATGTAAGTAAAAGTGTTGCAGACAGTCACTTTTGTCGTTACGTGAGCTCCAAGGTGAGAGCATGTTGGATACTAACTTAGTCGCAAAAGCTAAATTTAGTCGTATAAGTATTTCATTGAACTTAGACGCAAATTGAAACGAAACCTCTTTAAACCGAAGTAGTGTAAGTCTTGTACATATATATTTAAACGCACGAAACGAAAGTTTGCTCTTAATGTAAGAATGTTAATTCGTAGATAGTGTGGCTCGATTTTGTCGCGCGTGACGACGCGCATTTTTTCATTTAATTTCAATTAATATTTTTATGTCGGTTCGTTTTATTATATTGTACAAAACTTATTGCGTTTCGTGCGTTTAAATATTTTCTTACAAGACTTACAGTACTTCATTCTAAAGAGGTTGCGTTTCAATTTGCGTTTAAATTAAATTTAACGCTAATACGACAAAATTTCAATTTTGCGGCTAAGGGTGAACTTCCATTAGAGGAAAAGTGGGGTTGTTTACTGGATGCCGTACGATTCCGTACTGATTCGTACCATTTTTTGTTTTCAGACGAAACATGACGAAACATGTATACTGGATGGCTCGAATATTATAGGCGTAAGTACCGACCTTTGGATTTTTCAGTTTTTTAGATTCGCGAAGCAATCGCGCACATCATCCAGTTTGAAGAGACCCTCCTCGGCTAGGAGGGTTTCTTCAGACTGGTCGCGTACCATTGGTACACATCAAAAGTAGAAAAAAAATCCTCCACGAACAGGTAATGAGAATCGAACACGTCGTATATGCCATGTGCCTTCCGCCACGGTGTATGAAGGTTTACCGAAATATATTCGCACGCTCTTTCTGACATCCGCTGACCTTAAAAATTTGCGACGCCTTTTTAACATTCTGTTTCAAAATTTTGATTTTCAATTTCAAAATTAAAATCTGGTCGCAAAATTTTCGTACGAATCATTAACTACCTCCGCCTGTACAAAAAGTATGTGCAGATTTTGAGCTTGAAGAATATTTATAGATTTTAAGAATCTGAAAATTAGCCTACGTGGCGCTGTAACAGGATCTCCTACCTCTCAGAAAATCCCATTACTACAAACAATTCCAACCACACATTCCACACATTGGAAAATACACATCCACATTGGAAAACACTCACATAAGGATAACTTTAAATTAGAAGAAGCTTTTGTCCACATAACATTAGCTTGGTCTCTTGCCCTCGTGGCTCAACCCTTCAATTTAAAGTGTTTCCTCTACTCTCCACTCTTAATAATTCTATCTCTTAACTACTAAAACACTATTTAGTTAGTAAGAGATTTCAATGCAAAAATGCCTTTTCTCCAATTTGTTATTTATCGCTCAGGACCAAGATCAGCTGGAATTTCCACAAACTTCTCCAAAGGGAAAGATGTCTACTCTCCTCTCACACTTCACTATTTATCCATCATCGCCCTGGACTCGCCAGGCCAGAGTCAACGCTCCGTTTTAACAGGCTTTTACCTGGGCCAATCATTGATCAGCAAAGACTCAGACTGACCAATGCAAAAACGTGCGAAATCTCTTACTAACAACTTAGCGCTTTACTAACCAATCAAACGTTACGTTTCACTACGTAACATTTACGTGCAAAATTGCGCGCCAAACGAAACGCGACTTCGCACGAGCGTGCGTAACAAATTTCGCACGCGAAACTTCCTACGAAATTCCCTTAAGTGAAAGTGACGTTTCGTACTAAAATTTGTACGAAACGAAGCACCGTGCATACTAAACGTTTCATTAGAACTTTATGAAACGTTCGCGCGTAATTTCGGTACTAATTTGACCCTTAACCCGTTTCAATGATACCCACTTGTTATTTAGACCCCACGCTGTCACCTAAATACACCCATCGCTATAACTTTTAAAATATAACTCCAAATAGCGTGATTCTTTCGCGGACGTCTACCAATTTTAGTACTCTATAATTATAACACCTAAATACCCATTTATAAACAAGTTCAATCCGCTATTACTGTTACATCATCCCCTATTTATTTTTAACTGACCTCAGTTAAAACACCTTTAATTATCAAGACGGGACTTCTATATTATTATCCCTCCAGTACCTCTGTAAAAACTCAGAATTTTTATCCTCTAAAGCCAACTCATCCTCAGGCCTTCCTAGATAATGCACTTGCCAGAATATAGTATCATCGACCTTGAACCGTTGACCAACCCAATCTATTACCCATCTGTGAACTTCAGGTTCTATAATTATTGAGGGATCCAATTCCAATTCTCCTTCAGTTGGGCGAAGATTTACTGGTTTCAATTGGCTGATGTGTATCACTGGATGAATCTTTGTTGAAGGCGGCAAGTCCAATTTGGCAGCAACTGACGATATCATCTCGATTACAGTAAATGGTCTAATGTACTTAGGAGCAAATTTCCCCGTAGGTTCCGATTGTCCCTCAATCTTGCACCTGTAATTAGTTGTAGAAAGCCAAACCTTGTCACATGTGCGTAACACCCAATCACCCCGCTTGCGGTTAGCATTTAATTCTTGCCTCCTTTGTGCCTCCACTAATGCATCCCGGACAGTTTTCCAAACTGTTTGAATGTATTCCCAAAACTCTGTTCCTGAACCTCTATTCTCTTGAGTGACCCCTGTTATTAAGTCCAATGCTTCTCTAGGTTGGTATCCGTATGCAACTTCAAATGGTGAGAATCCCGTACTAGCATGTTTACATGAATTGTATGCAAATTCCATTAATGGCAGTTTAGATTCCCATGTGTTCTGAACTCCACTGCAAACAGTCCTAAGCATTTCCTCTAGTGTACGGTTCATCCTTTCTGTCTGTCCATCTGTCTCAGGATGATAAGCGGTACTCATTTTCAATTCAGTGCCTAAATTTTGCTGCAATTCTTTCCAAAATGCAGATGTAAATTTAGAATCCCTATCACTGACTATAGACAGGGGAACTCCATGATGTCTGACCACGTTGTCAAAATATAACTTTGCAATATCTACAACTGAATGAGTAGTTTTGCAAGGGATAAAGATTGCCATTTTACTGAACCTATCGACTACGACCATGATACTGTCATTTCTTCTAGATGTAGCTGGTAACCTGACAATAAAATCCATACTGACAGATTCCCATGGTCTTTCGGGAATATCTAAAGGTTTTAAGAGACCTCTAGGTTTTTGGTTACTAGGTTTACTCTGTTGGCAAGTGACACAACTTTCCACGTGTTTCGACACCTCCTTTGCCATCCCTGGCCAAAACAATATACTCTGCAGCCGACTAAGAGTTTTATCTCGACCAAGATGTCCTAAATGCTCATGGGCTTCTTGTAAAAGTTGTTTTCTCAAGTCTCCCATTTCAGGAATGCATAACCTATCCCCTGTTCGCAAATACAGTAAACCATCTTCTATTCTAAAGTTTTTGACATGCCTCTCATTCAGTGGGTCAGAATTCCCTCCCAAAATATTCTTGCAAATCACAACAAAATAAGGATCTTTATCATAACCATATCTAACTGTATCTAAAAACAATTCATCCTGAACCATAACACTTATTTCAAAACATCTACTTAAAGGATCTGGCACGACATTTGTCTTCCCAGGAATATGTTTGACATTAAATTTGAAATATGCTAATTTTTGCATCCACCTAACCTGTCTGCCAGTCATAATCTGTGCATCACTTAATCTCTGTAAATAAGAAAGTGCTTTATTATCACAGTGACCTGTAAATTCTTTATTATGCAAATAACATCGCCATTTCACCAATGCATGTACAATCGCAAGTAATTATTTTTCCTGTGCTGTATAGTTCTTTTCAGCATCATTGAATTTTCTGGACTCAAAAGCAATAGGATGAAAGTGTTTGCCGACTTTTTGACTTATGACTGCACCTAGACCTTTGTCAGAAGCATCTGTAGTGATCAGAACTTCAAATTCTCCAGCAGGGTCAGGATACACCGTTGTAGGGGCAGAGGTCAACTTCCCTTTTAGTTCCTTGAATGCTCTCTCTTGATCAGCTCCCCACACAAACGTCTCATTTTCCCGAAGTAAATCCGTCAAAGGTGCGGCAATCATACTGAAGTTCTTTATAAATTTCCTGTAGTAAGTGGCCAATCCCAAAAATGATCTAACTTCCGTGACATTAGTAGGTTGCTTCCAATTTTGGATTGCAGTGATTTTGGATGGATCTGTTTTAACACCTTCCCCACTAACTATATGTCCCAAAAATAATTGTTCACTTTTCAGAAAGCTAGATTTTGACAATTTTCCAAATAATTTTCTTTCTTTTAACCTTTCTAACACTTTTCTTAAATGAAATTACATGTTGTTCTCTAGATTCACTGTAAATTAGAATATCATCAATAAACACCTGAACAAACTCATCTATGTAATCCGAAAAAGTTTGGTTCATTAATTTTTGGTATGTAGGCGGAGCATTTGTTAAGCCGAATGGCATCACTATCCATTCAAAATGACCCACCCTAGTCCTGAAAGCAGTTTTATCAACATCCTCAATTCTAATTGGCACCTGATTAAAGCCACTACGCAGGTCAATCAACGAAAATACTTTAGCACCTTTTAAACGATCTATCAAATCAGAAATTAAAGGTAACGGATACTTATCCTTCACCGTAATCTTGTTCAGACTACGATAATCGACACACATTCTCAACGTTCCGTCCTTCTTTTTGACGAAAAGAACTGGTGCTCCGTACGGTGATTTGCAGGGTTGAATATATCCTTTCTCTAGGAGTTCTTTGATCTGTTTCTTTAACTCCTCTTGCTCAAAGAAACTGTGTTTATAAATTCCTGTGACAGGAGGATTACATCCAAGTTCAAGGTTAATAACATGTTCTACATCTCGGGAAGGTGGCCTTCCCGAGGGTAAATCACTTGGGAAAACATCTTGAAATTCAAAAATCAAATCCTTAACAACAACATCAGATGTATTAATGTCAGTTACAAAATCAGATTTTAGTTTTTCGAAAGTTATAGTGATGTCAGATTTAGGGATGACATCAATGTTAGTGTTTTCTCCCCCCCCTTCATCAGTAACTGCCTCAGTTACTAATAACTAGAAAGCATGATTCGTTTTATCTTTTAAGTGTTTTTTAAATTGTTTAGCAGATATCAAACCTTCTACTTCCAATCTGGTTATGTTATTTATATGATTCCTATGCAATTTCTTAGGAGATAATGCTTGCAAAACCTTCCAACCGTTTTCAGACTTCACTTTTAAGGTGTTAATTTCCCAATTAATTTGAGGATTATGTTCTGTTAACCAAGGCTTTCCTAGAATTAGTTCTTCACTTCCCAAATTCATTATTTCACACACAACTTTCATTTTATGACCTTGGATATCAACTTCTATCGTGTCAGTTTGTAAGTCTAATGTGGACTTATTACCATTTGCCACTTGAACATGTAAAGGCTTTTCCCTTATGACAGTAGGAATTTTATTTTCCTCTACAAACTTATGGGAAATAAAATTATGTGTGGCACCTGAATCAACCATTACTTTCAACGGTTTTCCTTCCACTAATGACTCGAATCTAATCAAACTGTGTCTGGTGTCATCATTACTTAACTGTCCTAACATAGGTCTGTTGTTGAGAATTTCATCAGAAGGATTCTTTAAACTATGCAGTGTAGTGAGAATCATAATAAATTCAGCTATCCTAACTTTTCCATTCATTAATTTGCCCTCCAAAGTTAACTCTTTAACTTTTGGATCCGGTTGACTAAACTGAGGACTTTCAGTTAGTCGTTTCCGTTTCCCACCTCCTGGGCTTCCTGCTCAGCTAGATATAATGCAATATCCTCTTGGAGACCTTCATTTACATCGACTGTTTTGAGAGAACCTTTATCTGTACAGTCTTTAGCGTAATGATCTGGACCTCCACATTTGAAACAAGTGACTTTCTTTTTGGGTTTTGTGCACTCTCTACTAAAATGTCCCTCCTCTCCACAGTTATAACAGATAATCTTTTTCAATTGTGCACACTCAAATGCTCTATGACCCCTTTTCTGACAAATAGTGCATGTGGGGATGGTAAGGTTAGGCTTCTGAGCATTAATGTTCGGTTTAGGACTTTTAATGTACCCCCCTCTATTGTTAAATTTATTTCCTGCATTAACACTATGTCCACCCCTTTGATTTCCCCTGAAGATATTTTGCCTATTCACCAGACCAGCATTCAAACCCTCTTCAACAAATTCCTCCTCATCCCACTATGATACTTCATTTAAATTACTCCTGAGTGATTGAGTTTCCCGATTATACCCCAACTGATCCTCTAATTCCAATGACTTATCTTGTAATTCATTCAAATTATTAAATTTTTGATGTTTTAGTTCTGATTTCAGTATAGGATTCAAATAGTTCAAGAAATGCAATTTAGCCATTTCATCAGTCAAACCTATGACATGAATACTAGATAAGTCAAATTCCACAATATAATCCTTCACAGATCCAGTCTGCTTACAATTCAGCCACTTTTCTTCCATTCTGGATTTAAAAGTGACAGACAAGAAACGCAATTTGATCGCGGTTTTAAAAGTTTCCCAATCAGCATTATCAGGAATCAATTTAGACCTTCTCTGAGTATAATACCAAATCTGAGCATCGCCTTTCAGACAGTTAACAGCAAAAGAAGTGTAATCATCACGATCGCAATTTCTATACTCCAAATAATATTCCATATGAAAAATCCAAGCATCCAACTCATCAATCCTCTTACCATCAAACGATGGTGCCTCACTAATAGACAATTTCAGATCCCTTATCTTCTTAGGTCTATCATGATCATCCTCCCTAAAACTGGCATTCCTTTTACTACTCTCACCCTTTTGGTCATTCATATCATTCTTGGTCTGAATTAAGTTAATAAGTTCATCTAATTTCTCATTTGAAACATTTCCATTTTCTTTGACAACTTTTAATTCACTTTTCAATTCGGAAATGGTTTCATCCACAGCGGTAGCATGATTATTAAATCTTTTGACCAATTTCACAGTTCGTTTCTTCAACACATTCAAAGCATTCTCCATTTCACGTTTCCATACAAAATTTGCTATTATCACACAATTAAATCAAGCAAAAGGAAAGATAGAGTATAATTTCCCAAAGAAATTTGATGCAGATTTGAAGTCCTTAGATTGCTCCAATCCAAAACTTCTTCTCCTTAACAAATCCTTTGAAAAGATCAAGATCTGAGAAATTAAAAAGACATTGACAATAAGTTAGTACAAATTCAAATTTTCAATTTCCCAACATTGAAACAAAAATCTAAGAATTTCCCCACCAATTTTGCAATAGCAAAAATTGAAAGCTATCAAAGGTAAGATTTAACCATAAATTTTGCAACTGCAAAATTGAAATCAATCAAAGGTAACAATTTAGGGTTTGAAAAGTTTTGAGTCATTTCTGGACTCCTTTGCTCTTGAAGAAGTAAAGTACTCCACTTTCCTCCTCCACCATCAGCAAATTCCCCATTTCCCACTACATCAGGATCTTTCGTTCTATAATCCTCACATCCTCACCCTTCATGGCTTCAAGCCCTCCCTCTACACATGAATCATTGCTAGGAGAAGGCAATTTTGTTTGGCCTCTAGGTAATTGGAGTGAGCTTCGGCGGTGGCTACACTGCCCACCCCGCCTTAGTCCTTAGGACCTGAGCACGCCCCACATCTAACCAGCGGCCGCTGGCTGTGTGATCACTCAGTTTCCCTCCAATCCCCTACCACTTCACATTGTGGTTCTACCGACACAGGTTAGAGCACCCTCACCGGTCACGGCAATCGATATTCGAGTGAGCAAACTTCTCCCTCGTTTCTAACCAAAGCTTTAATACCATATGTAACAGGATCTCCTACCTCTCAGAAAATCCCATTACTACAAACAATTCCAACCACACATTCCACACATTGGAAAATACACATCCACATTGGAAAACACTCACATAAGGATAACTTTAAATTAGAAGAAGCTTTTGTCCACATAACATTAGCTTGGTCTCTTGCCCTCGTGGCTCAACCCTTCAATTTAAAGTGTTTCCTCTACTCTCCACTCTTAATAATTCTATCTCTTAACTACTAAAACACTATTTAGTTAGTAAGAGATTTCAATGCAAAAATGCCTTTTCTCCAATTTGGTATTAATCGCTCAGGACCAAGATCAGCTGGAATTTCCACAAACTTCTCCAAAGGAAAAGATGTCTACTCTCCTCTTACACTTCACTATTTATCCATCATCGCCCTGGACTCGCCAGGCCAGAGTCAACGCTCCGTTTTAACAGGCTTTTACCTGGGCCAATCATTGATCAGCAAAGACTTAGACTGACCAATGCAAAAACGTGCGAAATCTCTTACTAACTACTTAGCGCTTTACTAACCAATCAAACGTTACGTTTCACTACGTAACATTTACGTGCAAAATTGCGCGCCAAACGAAATGCGACTTCGCACGAGCGTGCGTAACAAATTTCGCACGCGAAACTTCCTACGAAATTCCCTTAAGTGAAAGTGACGTTTCGTACTAAAATTTGTACGAAACGAAGCACCGTGCATACTAAACGTTTCATTAGAACTTTATGAAACGTTCGCGCGTAATTTCGGTACTAATTTGACCCTTAACCCGTTTCAATGATACCCACTTGTTATTTAGACCCCACGCTGTCACCTAAATACACCGATCGCTATAACTTTTAAAATATAACTCCAAATAGCGTATTCTTTCGCGGACGTCTACCAATTTTAGTACTCTATAATTATAACACCTAAATACCCATTTATAAACAAGTTCAATCCGCTATTACTGTTACAGGCGCCAATCATAATTGAGAAACGATGTCTACTGGCACGACATAATGGAAGGTCGTGCCCATAATTGAAGGCCGTGCCAGTAAACACTAGAAATAGACGTATCCGCATGTTTAATGGGACCGCCTAATGGAGAACACGCCCAAGCTAATATCCAACGTGCTCTCACCGTGGAGCTCACGTAACGACAAAAAGTGACTATCTGCAACACTTTTATTACATGTGGTTGCCGCAGTTTTGTTACCGTAAACGTTCGCCGACCGTGTGAATTGCAAATTTTATTATGAGGGTCGACGTTTCGCAAGTGCGACAAAAGTTTAAGCGGTTGAAACAATATTTTGAAATTCAAAGTTGTCCAACCGATTGACCGTCAAATTTAGACTCAACGGTACTTACTTCTACCAATGTGTACTTAAAACGTACAATTTTTGACAAAATGACGTAAGTGACTGTGCGCAACCAAAGCAGTCACAGCCATGATCAACTCCCTTAGTTAATTACAGTTGTCAATTAATTAGGTGTAGTACAGTACCTCGCGAATCGTTATTAGTGTCAAAGTTTAAATAGTGTTGAAAAAATGTACCGTAATTGATGCTAATTAAGAATTTGAAATTTTTCAAAAAAAATGTGTATTATAATTTCAGCGTTAATGATAAATTGGGAACAACAAAAATGGAATATTCGCTGTACGATTATATACATTAATATATGTATCCGTACAAAATATAAGAAATCGTACGCTGCCGCGAATTTAAAACATTCGTACATGCCATACTAATTTACGTGTTAGACTTATCCCGTTTTTTTGAGCGCACGTTTCTATGCGTGCGCGTCTGATTTAATTTATTTTCTGTAAAATTTCACTTGAAAAGGTACAATTATATAAGGTCTGACATCGACCGTACACCACACTATTTAGATTTTATTGTACTTTCGGCCTTTACGCTATTTTGTACGGTACCTTAATTAACGTCAAGGAAAAATTATAATCATGTATCCTATTTGAAAAAAAAAATCAAAATCATGTATCCTATTTGAAAAAAAAAATCAGAATTCCAAGAACCCAAATTAGTGACTTTGACACTAATAACGATTTGGGGTGTAGCGTTACTGACTTACTGTAGTACGGAGATAGATAGCCGTTCAAACAACAGCTGTTACCGAAGCGAAATTGTTGTATTTTTCATAGTTCAAAAGTAGGCGTTTTTATGGTAGGCCTTGGTAGGCGCACAAAACTTGGCACAAAACTCGCGTAGAGTAGGCATACTGTATGTGTGTGCGTTTGTGCACACTTTTGTACGAACGTACGAATCTGACGTATGATCATAGTACAGCGCACACCGCTGGACGAAATTTCAGCGAACTGACTCAGCGTAGGATGAGTTGTGTTATGGGCTTTTCATGTGATCTTCTTACATCGCTTCTTTGATCAGCGACCGTCCGATCTTCCAAATCTGACGGTTTAAATCCCAAACTGCCTCATCATTGGCTGTCATCTAGGTTCAATGAATCGCAAGGAGAAGCTTCTCAAGCTGCCTTGTCATTGGCCGTTGTTCAGAATCGTGGCCCCTCGGAAGGGACAAAGCTCGGCGCTCTCCCCGATAATTAGTGACTTTGACACTAATAACGATTCGCGGTGTAGCTTTACTGACTTACTGTAGTACGGAGATAGATAGCCGTTCAAACAACAATTGTTACTGAAGCGAAAGTGTTGTATTTTTCGTAGCGAAGTAGGTAAAGTTCAATGAATGTTAATGAGAAGCTTTCCCAAACTGCCTCATCATTGGCTGTCATCTAGGTTCAATGAATCGCAAGGAGAAGCTTCTCAAGCTGCCTTGTCATTGGCCGTTGTTCAGAATCGTGGCCCCTCGGAAGGGACAAAGCTCGGCGCTCTCCCCGATAATTAGTGACTTTGACACTAATAACGATTCGCGGTGTAGCTTTACTGACTTACTGTAGTACGGAGATAGATAGCCGTTCAAACAACAACTGTTACTGAAGCGAAAGTGTTGTATTTTTCGTAGCGAAGTAGGTAAAGTTCAATGAATGTTAATGAGAAGCTTTCCCAAACTGCCTCATCATTTGCTGTCATCTAGGTTCAATGAATCGCAAGGAGAAGCTTCTCAAGCTGCCTTGTCATTGGCCGTTGTTCAGAATCGTGGCCCCTCGGAAGGGACAAAGCTCGGCGCTTTTAGGACAAAGTGGAACCCGCAAGGGGTCGTGTTGCCCTTTCTTTCACAGCCGTACCACACTGTTGGCACGATTCATTGAAATGGTAACGGAGAAGGCAAATGCGTCGTTCCATTCGTACAGTCGGCAACAGAATGCTTCGTACGGCTAGCGTCAGTTAAGTGATGAACTTCGGTTCCGGTCTCCCGATTCCAAAAATTAACGCATCCACGAGCACAATTCCAGAATTCCTCACCGTAGTTCCCTTCGTTTTTCTACAGCCGTCGAACGCTGCGAAGCTGAGAAGATTGCGCAGATAAAATTGTAAAAGTGAAGGACGTCGCGACAAAATATCGTAAGAATCTCCCCGGAAAATTGTGAGTTGCTTTGGGGCAATGGAGTCGCTGATACGTGGGCTCGAACCACGGACCTTAAGGTTAACAGCCTTACGCTCTAGCCAACTGAGCTACACCAGCGGATACTCGATTTAGAAGTATAAATTATTAATATTATTTTAAAAACAGAAATAGTGTGCTTAATTACTATTAAGTGTTCGGTCTCAGTCACTTACTTTAACAGCGATGGGATGACGTTTTCATAAGGCCAAGAAACGGGAAGGGGGAGAAAGTCTTGCGATTTCACAAACAAGTCAAAAAGAAGGAAAGCCAAAAAAACCACTGATGTAAACATTTAACATTGCACGTATTTACACCCCAGCATGTATACGCGAACCATCGCTGTTAAAGTACACCGCCAATCGCTATTAGCGTCATGTATACTAATTCCGCCCCTCTTTTTTTTTTTTCAAATTCTCAAATAGCATAACCTATTCTGTTTTTTTCTTTACGCCATTTGGGGTTTTTTTCCAGGTACCGTACGTTGTCTTTTAAATAGTGTGGTGTACGGTCAGTGTCAAACCGTACAAAATCATACCTTTTTAAGTGAAAAGCATAATTAATGAGTTTTAGTAACCGTGGACGCATGAGAATATGCGCTCTAAAAAGGGGATGGAATCGGGCTGTCAAATATCACGTTCGCACATATTCATCCAGCAATCACGTTTCGACTGTGTGAACGTACGATTTGTGTACGATTTGTCAGATATTGTACGAATACTTATAGTAGTGTAAGCATGTTTGCGACCGACATATATATTTTTCAAAGACCCAAATTAGCATTAGTAAACAATTAGAATGTATGTTTTTTTTGAATAATTTCAAATTCCTAATTAGCGTAAATCACTGTAATTATTCCTATACGCTAAAGAAACCTGTACGCTAATAGCGATTGGCGGTGTAATGTAATTGACGTTTTTAACAGACATTTAGTGATATATATATTTGTAAGAATATATATATTTTTAATATACTTATATTATTAAACATATATTGTTAACGTAAATCCTTCCTTGGCGTATCCGCTGGTGTAGCTCAGTTGGCTAGAGCGTAAGGCTGTTAACCTTAAGGTCCGTGGTTCGACCCCACGTATCAGCGAAAATTTTGGTATGCTTTACAAGCGGAAAGTGCTTGTTGGAAACAAAGAGAAAAGGTCTGCCCTATTTTGTGGGAAATTCTGCTCGCGGAAGCAGTGACTTCTTACTTCGGGACAGTCTCGGTTTTTATTAGAAACCGCCCATACCATGAACAAAAACAATACGACACCTCGACGGGTTCCACTTTGCCTAGCAGGCGCCGAGCTTTGTCCCTTCCCTTGCGCCACGAGTCTGAACAGCAGCCAATGACGAGGCAGCTTGGGAAGCTTCTCCTCAACATTCGTTGAACCTGGTCATCGCGCAACAAAGGCTGGGAAAACTCTCCCAAGGCTCCGCCGCCGTCAAATCTGCTTAGCTGTAACACGGTACATCAAAAATGTGCATCGTTATTAGTGTTGAAGTTTTTTCGCCACTTAAAATCAGTTCAAAAGTAGGTGAAAGGCCCATACAATATGCCTATTGTATGCAAAACATACAATATGACCTTTATGACCAATATTGTATTCGGATCTATTCGGACCAATTAAAACATTCGGACCAAAAATTGGACCAATTAAAATATTTGGACCAAAATTTTTTATTTACACCGTCAGAGTCGGACGATCGGACGGTCGGTGATCAAAGTAGCGATCTAAGAAGATCACATGAAAAGCCCAAAACACAACTTACGATAAAGGCGCCGACCAAAGACCTACCATAAAAACACCTACTTTTGAACTATGCCTATTTTTTTTTTTTTCGTGCACACTTGTCGGATTGTCAATCCGATGGTTGCGATTGGAAGGCAAAATTTTCACCTTCCTATTGGCCGGCTCCGATTGGAGTCCGACAAGTGTTAAGTGGCAACAAAAACTTCAACACTAATAGAGATGATCGGTGGAATTTGGGGCCAAAAAATAATTGCGAGGGCCCTCTCGGTTCAAAAATATTCTCCCCAAACTGCGTTTGCACGGGTGTTTTTTTCGATCTGCCCAGAAAATTGGGCAGCAGGAAAATTACGTGACAGAAAATCAAGCAACGCCATTAGTACGGACCAGGGGGTGTGGGGAAAACCGACGGAACATAATAAGTATTTAGTGACAGATAGGGCTCACAGTACAGTATAGATTAAACCACTCTATTTAAGTTAAAAAACAACAATAGCACTTTCGACTTTGCCCGCTTTTATTTGAGTTACCTCCCAGATCAGATTCGCAATCAGCGGCAGCAATGTACGGATATAGCGCTGAAATTTTGGGTTGCACCACCTCGTTTTGCTTTGATTAAAAATTTCGCGCATCCACGAGTTCCGTACCAAGTACGAACGAACGTCGTTTTGTCGACACTGCGTGTCACTATTAGCGCCAATGACACTAATTGGTGCCCGTAATGCTCAATCGTTATTAGGGTTGAAGTTTTTCCTGGCATTCAAAACATCTTTTCTCCGTGCATACGTGTCGGCTTGTCAATAGGAGACCGCCAACAGGAAGGTGAATTCCTTGCCTTTCAATATCGACAATTGGATTGACAATCCGAAAAGTATGCATGAAGAAAAGATGTTTTAAATGGCGAAAAAAACTTTAACACTACTAACGACGAGCGGGTAGTGTCGACGATAGTAGACAATAGTGATGACTACAGTAGTGTCTTCACTATTTTTTTAAGCTATTTCTTGAGACGGTTCGGAACCAGCCACGTCATTGGAAACTGAATTAGAATTTATAACGCATAAAAACCCCATGGTAGCAATTCTTTTGTTATCATTAACTAATTCCAGGGTATGTCAAATGGTTGATTCAAGAGGACGGCTCTAGAGCCGAGATACGCCATTCATAAGGGAATCTTAAATATTATCCTTTTGCGCTAAAAATGATATTGTTTTGCTCATTGGTGCGTGGTTGACATTAATAACATTGTTGTAAGGAATCCCGCCTCCTGTTGACCATGGTAAAGCGACAAGTGTGTATGCGACAAACTAATTTAGTGTTGGTGACTTCAGAGATGGGCGTTGCGGCTTGAAATGGAGAATCGGAAATAACACGATAGCAGAAGCGAAGATCTCTTGGATGATTTGTTCACACCGTAGTTGAAATATTAAGTTGTTTCAGCATTGCTTGGACGAGTTCCCCTTCGTTTGTTGTCGTTGTTGCACCCACGAAGAGGGCAGTTATGCTCTCCACTGTATAAAGGTTTGCTATTTTCCATTGTAGTTTACTTCCGCTCTTCTACGATGTCGCAATTGTGGTGACGGATCATCGACATGTTTCGAACCTCTTCTACTAGGATCAGGGCAGGTTTGTGAAGGTGGGTATCAATGTTGGATGCTATGGTGTGTCATTTTGTTAGATTTTCAATTGTTGTCTTCTGGTTGTGAAGTTTGTATACTAAATAATCAATAAGTCACACAAGATACATATCACCAAATCTTGACCAAACACATAACTCGTCAAAAAATTTCAGATCAAGCCAGGAAAAACAAGGATCAGGATATAGAATCAATTGTTTTAGACACCATCTTTTTCCACGCAACATTTTTTTTTTACTTTTTGATCCTTTTTTTTCTGTATCCTTCTATGCCATTTCCATGTCCATTTGTCCAGGAAACTACGGACAAATCGATCACCAATTTGTCAAACAGCCATAAAGTTGCAATGAGCTTCCGTCAAAATCGCAAAAAATGAGTCAAAATACATGAAAAAAAACTTTTAAATCAAGGATGATAAACACTCAAACCAGCTTTCAAGAAATTTAGAGCAAATATCAGGAGATATTTTCCCGCTTTCAAAGATAACATGAAGGTTTCGCATTGTATACAACAAGAAGATGTCCAACTTATTGAAGAGGTGTCACCTGCCATTGGTTTACAGACCGAGCTGTGTTGTTATCAGCCTTAAGAGTTTGTAAACAAACGGTTTTTACTAGTGTCATTAGGCCTAACATCGCGCAATTGTACACATGGGTTCTTATTAGCGTATTTATTATAATTCACTTACAAATGACATAAGAGGTTTAAAATCAAATAAAGAGTTAACATTAAGAAAAACAGAGAAAAAACAATTACACCGTAAGAGTTATGATGGGTGAGATACTTCTGCACCAAGGCAGTGATACCGACACTAATAACTAATAAAAGCACACAGCAGTATACCAGAATTTTCTGATTCTCTTCAGATAAACATAAGATACCAATGTGAATCCAGTTGCCAAACCAACTTTATCCTAAGCAATGCACTACAAGTTATCTGAAAGCTGAAGCAAGAAGTCGTCTCAATCAAAAGCATGTAGCGCCTTAATTAAAAAGCGCAATGGTAAACCATCTGAGTCCATGGGAACAACCAAAAAAAACCAGCAATGCTAAAAGTGAAAAACTACATTTGGAGCGAATCAAACAAAAAGGATAAACAACACAAAAGCAATGAACACACATAGAGAAGAAAACAGTCTACTGCAGCTACAATAGAAATAAGAGTGGAAACCACACACCAGAAGGAAAATGCTATTGCAGCTTTTCACCCTAAGCGATTCTCACATTGCATGTGAATGAGGAACCAGTTTGTCACAACCGATAACTACTAACAAATTCAAGAAAACAACTCAGTTGACCTTTGTAAATCCCAGTTTTCCAAAAACATACAGAAAGACCGATTGGAAAGCCGAGAACATCAAAACACTCAACCTGCATTAGATAACATCCATCCCTTCCTATGATTTCCTGTTCTGTATTTTTTCTGGAATACATAATCCAGATTAAACTTACCGAAAAATAAAATAAAATCTGCAGTAGCATCACACACAACCAAAAACATGATTAGATCACACAACCCAATAACCGGATTTAAATCCAAGAAAAGAGGCAAATGACATTAGTCACGTTTATTTTCCACTATCACGAGGCCCTAGCGGGACTACCGAGACTTGTTAAACTCTAGATAAACGGACCCCACAAAAAGAAAAAAAGAAAAAAAAGACTAGTCCATCTCAAGGAAGGTCATCTAAAATAGGCAAGCAGAACCTGGTTCCAGATATAACTCACACAACCCAACATCGTAAACTAAAAAGAATAGACAGTACCAAAAGAAAAGACGGGAGGTTGAAGAAAGGATGGAGGTTAAAGAAAGGATGGGAGGTTATTTACTGCTTGAAAGAAACTCAACACATACTTGACCACTTGGATTCTAGCTACCATCAACACAGTAAGCTGCAAACAATGTAAGTGTTGATCTCCTATTGTGTCGCTTTCCTATATACAGAGCTAATCATTGTGACAAGAAACAAGTCTCATCAGCAGCATGACCCTCCAGTCTGGTGCAACATGGCATCGATTTCGTCTCCATCTTCCATGTCAAGCTGCAAAAACAGAGGCAACAAAAAAGAGAGAGTCAAGAGAGAGTCAAGAGAGGGAGGGAGAGGGAGAGGGAGAGGGAGAGGGAGAGGGAGGGGGGGGAGGGGGAGAGGGGGAGGGAGGGGGGGAAGGGGAGAGGTGGAGGGGGAGGGGGAGGGGGAGGGGGAGGGGGAGGGGAAGGGGGAGAGGGAGAGGGAGGGGGAGGGGGAGGGGGAGGGGGAAGGGGGCGGAGGAGGAGGGGGGGGGATGGGGAAGGGGAAGGGGGAGGGGGAGGGGGAGGGGGAGGGGGAGGGGGAGGGGGAGGGGGAGGGGGAGGGGGAGGGGGAGGGGGAGGGGGAGGGAGAGGGAGAGGGAGAGGGAGAGGGAGAGGGACAGGGAGAGGGAGAAAGAGAGGGAGAGGGAGAGGGAGAGGGAGAAAGAGAGGGAGAGGGAGAGGGAGAGGGAGAGGGAGAGGGAGAAAGAGGGAGAAGGAGAGGAAAGGGGAGGAGGGAGCGAAGAGGGAGAGGGAGAGAGGGAGAGAGAGGGAGGGAGGGGGAGAGGGAGGGAGAGGGAGGGAGAGGGAGGGAGAGGGAGGGAGTGGGAGGGAGAGGGAGGGAGTGGGAGGGAGAGGGAGAGGGAGAGAGAGAGGGAGAGAGAGACAGAGGAGGAGAGGGAGAAGGAGAGGGAGAGGGAGAGTAAAAGGAAGAGCGAGAGAAAGAGAGAGAAACACGTAGGCTAAAAACCGCTAAATCAACAGAAAGAGTTTTTCTACCCTGCTATTTACTGGTGTGCTAGCACTATTTGAAATGCTAAAACCTAAGCATCAGAAAAACTAAAGGGTCAAGTCAGTATTGTTCGTTCTTAATTGTGGAACTTGCATGCAGACAAGTCAACCTGAAAGAATTTGAAAGGTAGTGAGTCCTGAGTACCATAATAAGAGTCTACAAACACAAGTTTTTCTGGGTAAGTATGCAAAGCTGCAAGCAAATGACCAAGCAAACAAAAGGAATTATCTCCGCTTTCACTCTTGTAAAGGATCATCATCCAAAATAAAGATCCAAGAAACAAAAGAAAAACAAGCAGCATGATCAAGAACAATCAGTAAGTGCTAACAACAAGCTCCTTTACGAGGGGATCATATTTACACTATCACCGAAATAATGGCCAGTTATCAGCATAATTGTACAAAAAAATGTTTTTTACAAAATCGTGCAATTATCTGTAAGATTACTATGACCCCTGCGCCAGTAACCACAGTTACAGCGAACGTATGCATAATCCTCTCTTGATCATGATATGTTGTCAACAAAATAGAGCAGATGCAATAAACACAAAGCAGAAATATCTTCTGCAGAGCATTTCTTCACAATAATATATAGACTGGATGAGTTAACACATTTCCGTTTTCTAGGGTTGCTTATGTTGAACAAAATCATTCAACATATTAAAGGTCAACGTATTAAATGTGTTCTCGTATTCTAGCAATGCTGAAAAGGTGTTCACAGCATAAAATGTCGAACTGAATTTTTTTACCCTAGTTCAAATGTGCGACAAAAATTGGAAACGCCATATGCTGCTACCCTGTAATATAAGCGAATTATCTGAGTTTTTCAGTTGAAAACCTGGCATGATACATAGGACGGGTGACAACATATTGCGTTTCCAAATGTTTTTGCACACAAACTACGGGCACACGAGCAAAATATCTCACCAAAGGCAGGAACAAAAACAAACACACAGAAAAGCCTAATTCACTCATGCCAGATGGGAACCCTAATAATAGCTATTGAAGTTAGTCAAGACCTTACAGATCATTATGCCATATGCTGAGAAAAAAAAACAGACCTTGTGCACAGAAAAAAAAGTTAATGACAAACCATTGATGAAAAAAAGAGGTACCTCTGCTGGAGTTTGATCAGCACGAAGTCGACGTCCGTCGAAAAGGAATGCAATGGAGTTATGATCAACAGATTGTCGGTCGCAGTAAGCAGCCATAAGCTTCTTCAGTGTTGCACTTGACTTAATACGGAAAAACACCTCGCCTCCATCCTGTACAAGTTTACAACAATTTATTACAAAACAAGATATCACAAAACAAAAAAATACAATACAAAATAGTACAATGCAAAATCCTACAATACAAAATATTACAATACAGAATATTACAGCATTAGTATTACAAATAAGAATACGATACAGAATATTACAACACAATAATATTACGATAGAATGTATTACAGCAGAAAATTTTACAATACAAGACACTACAACACAAAATGTTACAACACGAAATATTAGAATACAAAACATTGCAAGACGAGATATTACAACTCAAAAAATTATATTTCAACATATCAGCAAAGAAATGTGCGAAAGGAAACCACAAAGTATATCTCAGCCATATCCCTTTCGAAGGCTGTTTCTTAACAGGATAACTTGAAGAACACAAATAGCATCCAATGTTGAAATCACAACTTAAAGATGTAAAAAAAAATCCAAACAGGATCTAACGTTCCAAAGCTCACAAAGAGACAAAGTTCTCATGTAAAAAACGCACCTGAGCCTTGACCTTCAAGTTTATATGATTTCCTTGTTCTGGTTTCTTCTCTTCTTCGTGCCCTCCAGGTCCTCCAGCATCATCCATGGCTTCTAATCAGATTCCTTGTGCTGTCACAGGCGTTACCAATGGCTGCAAGAGTTGCGAAAACCCTGGCTGACAGTCGTGAGCTGAAAGGTAAAGAAACACACGCCTAAGTGCAAGACCAACACACACGTACGAACTAAAACCTAAAAGAAGCAACAAACAGTACAGTACACCGCCAATCGCTATTAGCGTTGTGTACGCTAATTCCGTCCCGCTTTTATTTTATTTTATTCTCCATTAGCGTAGTTCATTCTATTTTTTTCTTTACTCTATTTAGGGTAAATTTTTTTGTACCGTACAAAATGGAAGTACGCCATCAGTTAATTAGTGTGGTGTACGGAGAGTGTCCGACCGTACAAAATTGTATCTTTTTAAGTGAAAAAGTACAATTAATGAGTTTTAGTAGCCGCGGACGCATGAGAATGTGCGCTCTAAAAAGGGGGTCTAATCGGGTTGTCAAATATCACGTTCGCACATATTCGTCAAGCAACCACGTTTCGACTGTGTGAACGTACGATTTGTGTACGATTTGTAAGATTTTGTACGAATACCTATATTAGTGTAAGCATGTTTGCGACCGACATTTATTTTTTTCAAAGATCCAAATTATAATTATTAAACAATTAGAATGTATGTTTTTTTTCAAAAATTTCAAATTCTTAATTAGCGTAAACCACGGTAATTTTTCATGTACGCTAAAGAAACTTCTACGCTAATAGCGATTGGCGGTGTACAGTACTGTACTGAACCTTGCGTTTTTCGGGCTCTGTGAACCTCCGAGCTCCGTTTCGCGCATTGTGAGAGATCCACGTCGCCCCCCCTTTGCTTTTCGATTAGCGACGCCGCGCACCGCGAGGCGCATCGCCAACTGCGAACGCAACGCTACACTGTGAAAATCAAAACCGTTTCCAGAAGGAAACGCGGCACGAAACATTATTCTGCCCGTTTCTTTTTTTCTCCCGTTTCTTTTTTCGAAATTTTAAATTTTAAATTATTAAACAGCGATTCGTTTTTACATTGAAAACAATTGAAAAAACGTTTTTTGATTCAACGTTTTTTGATCCATGTCCTCCCGTTTGCTTCTTTATCTCACCTGCCCCATTTTTTTTTCTTCTCTTCCTTTTCTTTCCCCTCTTTGGATTCGTGTTCCGGTCCCTTTTTACCATTCTCCTCTTCTTCTTCGTGGTGGAGACGCCCCTTCTTAGATTATAAGTAAATTTTTAACTCGTTTTCTTTCTTTTTTTTTTTTTTTTTTGCTCACTTCACCTTACCTCCTCCCTCTATTAATATTAGTTTATCCAAAAGAAAAAATGCCGATGAAACATGAAGCATTATATTGAATAATTCCGGTTTAAACTTTTCCATGTGAACAAACCATAATGTCTGTTGTTTTAACCCTATTTATCCATTTTTCCCATTTGTTGTAGCTTCCCCAGACGTCCTTTCTTTCTCGCCTTCTTCCTATCTCTGGCTGCTCGAAGTATTCCCTCTCGGTGGGTGTTTTTATCATCCCCACATTGTGTCTCCCCTCTTTTGTGTGGTTGTGTCCTTCTTACATTCCAAGTCTCTCTCTCTTCCCCTCCTCTCCCTCTCCCTCTCCATATTTCTCTCCCTCTCCCTCTCCCTCTCCCTCTCTCTCTCTCTCCCCATTCTCCTGTTTTTTGTTACTTGTTTTGTTTTTGTTTCGGATTTTAATATTGTATTTATTTCTATTTTTGTTGTAATATTATATTGTAGATAAATATCACCGTTTTATAGTTGGACTAAAAAAGGTGGTTTAGGAAGTTTCTAGACTTGAATGATAACAATAAAAAAAATAAAAAAAATATATAATAATTAGAATAACAATAACAATAAAAAACAAAACTATTATAATGTGTATAATATTTGCTCAAGACATATCATAGATCCAATAAAAGGATTTATCACAGGCATAATAAATATACAGACAGTCGGTTTAGTGATAATTTCTATAATACCTATAATAACATTTATAATATGAATAATATAGAATAAAAGGTACAATGTATATAGTATACATAACACTAATGGCTTTAATATATATATAATATATATATAGTAATAACAATAATGTATGTAATACATGTAACAACAGTTTAGTAATAAAATATATTTGAATACATATAAAACTGTTTAGTTATAATGTAGTAATATATATCATAATAAAAGTTTGATATACATATAATATACATAGCAATAGATGTAATATATTTAACACATATAAGAGTATAATTTATAATAGTTATAATTTATAAAATATATGTATTAATAATTATTATCGTATATATAATGACAATTACAATATATATATATATACATACGTTATAAAACGTTATAATACATATTTAACATAAGTAATATTTGTAATATCATGCACGTTATTATCTGTTGTATATATTTGAAGTAGGAGTTATAATATAAATAATGTATATAATTATAGTTGAAGTATAATATATGAAACTACTGTTACAACTATTATTATAGTTGTAGTGTATACTAATAATAAACATAATGTAACGGTTAGATGTAATTGTCATAATAGATGTTATATGTTATAATTACTATCTTGTAAAAGTTTGTTATACTTGTAATAATTAACATAATATAACGGTTAGATATAACTGTTATAATATGTATAATATAACAGTTAATTTTAACTGTGAAGATAAATATAATGTAAACTGTTATAAAAAATCTAATGTAATAGTTAGTTAACACTAATAATTAACACATTATAACGGTTAGATATAAATGCTAAAATATATATAATATAATAGTTAGTTCTCACTATAAAAATTAAAACATTATAATAGTTAGACTATATATAATATATAACTTGTTAAAACTCTAATAATATAACAGTAAACCTGCTATAATATGTGTAGTATAGCAGTTAGATATAACTGTTTAGATTTAAATGTTATAATGTATATAATGTCACAGTTAGTTAACATTGTAATAATCAATACATTATCACAGTTAGATATTAAAGTTGTAATATATACAAAATAACAATTAGATATAACTGTTAATTATGTAATTGTTTATTATAGTGTAATAATTAACATAGTAAAACAGTTAGATATAATTGTTATAATTAATAAAATATAACATCTAGATATAGTTGTTATGCTTAGTATAATGCAACAGCTACATATAACAACTGTCATAATAAATAAAATATAACACTTACAACTAGCTGTCATATTTGGTATAATATAACAGTTAAATATAGCTGTTATAATTTATAAAATATAACTGCTAGATATAACTTTTACGATAAATATAACATAAAAACTATAACTAGCTGTTAAATTTAGTATAATATTACAGCCAGATATAGTTGTTATGCTACTATCCTGCAACAGCTACACAACTGTCACAATAAATAAAATATAAAACTTACAACTAGCTGTCATATTCGGTATAATGTAACAGTTAGATATAGCTGTTATAATTTATAAAATATAACAGCTAGATATTGTTGTTGTAATAAAAATGAAATAACAGTTACATGTAACTGTTATAATTAGTATAATAGATCAGTTATAAGTAGTTGTTATGAATAATGTGATATAACAGTTAGATATAACCTTTATAATCAATAAATTAAAACAATTATGACTAGCTGTTATAATTAGCATAACATAACAGTTAGATATAGTTGTCATAATATATAAAATATAACAGGTAGATATAACTGCATATTTATCTACTACAAATGTATATTTATCTACCTGCTATAATAAAAAAGATATAACAGTTAGATATACTGTTATAATTAGTATAATAAAACAGTTTTATCTAGATGTTATAAATAATGTCGTATACCAGTTAAATATAACCGTTATAATCAATATATTAAAACAGTTATAACCAGTTGTTATAATTAGTGTAGTATAACAGTTATAACTTGCCCTTACAATATGTATTATAACTTGCCTTTACAATATGTATTATACGACAGTTAGATAAAATTGATAAAATAAATGTAATATATCACTTATTACCGGCTGTTATAATATGTATATTGTGTCAGTTATATATAAGTATTATAATTAATTTAATATAGCAGTCATAATTACCTATTATAGTATAGATAGTACACCAGCTACAAATAACTACTTATTCTTATATAACAATTATAAATAGGTGTTATAATATATTTAATACAATAGTTAGATATAGCTCGTGATTACTACGATATAACAGTTAACTATAATTCAATACGAACAAAAATAAGTATTTTATTAACACGAAATAATAACAAAAATAATACAATCTACTACTAAAAAAAATAAAAAAAATCATCATCATCATTATTATTTCTATCTTTTCTTGTTGATTAGTGTAATTTTGGCTTTATATGTGACAGTTAACAACCATTTCGGATACTCCAATAATTTCTGTAGCATGGAGAGCACCTTTGTTGCTCCCTCGATTAGCACCATTCTTAGTAAACCTCCTCCCAAGCAAGTCGGAACTGAAAGAGGCTTTGGCCGATTCAACTGAACCAATTTTTAAAGAGGGATCTTCTATGAGGGAGTTTGAACGAAAGTTGCCACGGTTCCGAAAGTTAGAAGAGCTCCGCTCTATCACGGGTTAAATTTTAGATTTATATTTTTTGGAGAGAGACATAATATTTGTTTTTCAGTATTGCATTCGGATTCGAATATTAATTTATTGTTTTGCTATATATTTTTGTTTTCCGTTGTTTTTAAATGTTCAATACGATGCCTTCTTTTGTCTTTAACATTGCATATGTTGTTATCGCTGGTCTATAATGACCACTTATTTGCGTCATGTAATTACTTTCAAACCCTAGTATACTACACAATTCAACTCAGGATAAAAACTATAGTATAAGCACAAATATATCTTCTAAACACCACAATTTACCCAAATAAATATTTGGTTTGATTAACCCGTTGATACTTTACCCCAAGTCAAAAAACATGTCTTATGATTATATTATTTTGCATAAATATATGGATGTAAACATTTGTAAAACTTCCAATAAATACCTTAAACACTGTAAACGCCCATGCTTTACCTATTAGTTATGATATTTAAACCCAAAGACATTTCATCAAGTTATGCTAACCGATTGTTACCTTGTCGAATATATTATATGATGTTATACACCGTTGCAATGCCACCCATATACTTTTAAAAAATCCTTGTTCACTCACTTTGAATGCGTGCGGTTTTTAGTTATTTATGCTTATAGACGCTTTTTTAAATAACAAGGGTTTGTAAATTTGTGTCGTATGCATTTATTAAGTATTCCAATATATTTATTTAAAAACCTTTTAAATAATCAACGACACACGTTACAAACGCCATTGTTGCCTTTCTATATAGAGCATTCTCGTTATACTCAGTTATAATTAACTATAGATCCTTGAGTTATGGTTAATAATAAACAAGTGTAGTATCAATATACAATGAAATGGCACAAACTATTCTGTGTAGTTATAATAACCATTAATATATAAACAAAGCATGGCTAATAACGATTAATAGATGGGTTAATGGAATTTCGGGCGTATACATGGCTTATCGAGTTATACCGACCAATATTAGATTAACGGATGATTACGCAATTGATATAACATGTTTTTAATACCACAAACTATTCTGTGTAGTTATAATAACCATTAATAGATATCCAAAGCATGGCTAATAACGATTAATAGATGGGTTAATGGAATTTCGGGCGTATACATGGCTTTTCGACTTATACCGACCAATATTAGATTAACGGATGATTACGCAATTGATATAACATGTTTTTAATACCACAAACTATTCTGTGTAGTTATAATGACCATTAATAGATATCCAAAGCATGGCTAATAACGATTAATAGATGGGTTAATGGAATTTCGGGCGTATACATGGCTTATCGAGTTATACCGACCAATATTAGATTATCGGATAATTACGCAATTGTAATAACATGTTTTAAATGCCACAAAATAATCTAAGTAGTTATAATAACCATTAATAGATATCCAAAGCATGGCTAATAACGATTAATAGATGGGTTAATGGAATTTCGGGCGTATACATGGCTTTTCGACTTATACCGACCAATATTAGATTAACGGATGATTACGCAATTGATATAACATGTTTTTAATACCACAAACTATTCTGTGTAGTTATAATAACCATTAATATATAAACAAAGCATGGCTAATAACGATTAATAGATGGGTTAATGGAATTTCGGGCGTATACATGGCTTATCGACTTATACCGACCAATATTAGATTAACGGATGATTACGCAATTGATATAACATGTTTTTAATACCACAAACTAGTCTGTGTAGTTATAATAACCATTAATAGATATACAAAGCATGGCTAATAACGTTTAATAGATGGGTTAATGGAATTTCGGGCATATACATGGCTTATCGAGTTATACCGACCAATATTAGATTATCGGATAATTACGCAATTGTAATAACATGTTTTAAATGCCACAAAATAATCTAAGTAGTTATAATAACCATTAATAGATATCCAAAGCATGGCTAATAACGATTAATAGATGGGTTAATGGAATTTCGGGCGTATACATGGCTTTTCGAGTTATACCGACCAATATTTTATTAACGGATGATTACGCAATTGCAATAACATGTTTTAAATGCCACAAACTATTTTGTGTAGTTATAATAACCACTAATAGATATCCAAAGCATCGCTAATAACGTTTAATAGATGGGTTAATGGAATCTCGGGCGTGTATATAGCTTGTCGAGTTATACCGACCAATATTAGATTAACGGATGATTACGCAATTGCTATAACATGTTTTGTAAATAACTAGTGCATAACCATCCAAATGTTCACAAAATACAACAATTGGCTGTCAACATAACGTATAAAAAAAAATGTATATTTTGGCATACTCTTTTTTAATCACCCATATGTGTCGTCAATCCCTATATTTTTTGTTATGCACCAATTATTGTTAAAACACGTAAACACACAAACTAGTATAACCATAAATTATAGACAATTGTAAAAATACAACCCATCAAATGATATGGATAACTTTAATCATAAAGTGCACATATTTGGCTTTTACGATCAAAGATTACTTTATATAATGGCCAGTATTGACCATTATCTTACCATTATTTATTATAATTACTATTCATATTGAAGTCTTACGATGAGTACCCACATACAATCAATGCGCATCCATGCGCTTTAAGATTAACTGTTTTTTCAAAGATATATAGTTTCGAGATTGATACGTGTTATTGCACTGATTTGTGTAAATGTAAGCTAATAACCGTTATTTTTACAGGGAATTTTAATTGTAACATACAAGTTTGGGATGCAACCATTAATGTCCAAATGAGCGCATAAAAAAAAAACGTTAAGTACACATAGTAACTTCATCTCTAGGTATAATAACTTGCTTATATTCAACGCTATTGCATAAATTACAAAGTCATGTGGTATAATAATAAGCACAAAATATACACATTTTGCAACCCAAACTTCATCTCTAACCCCATACAAAACATACAAGGCATTCACATTTAAAAACGAAAATATCCCTAATGATTTCATTGTTTGGCTTACATAGGACATTGTGACTGCAATAATATAAATAAAATTTACATTATCAATTTACTCCAAATAAAATGACTATTTGAAAGACTCCCTCTTTATTATTGTTCTTATCATTATATGACTTGTTCAACAAAGAAATAGTGCCCCTTCGTTAATAGCGTTAATGGTTTATTATAGTAACGCGAAAATACAATATATAATACCAATTAAGTGAATGGGGACGTGACAGATAATCGTAGTTCAACATTTCGGGTCGAAGTGTTATTGAAACTATTGTAACAACTATAGGCAGGCGCACGGTTAATAATTAAAGTACGACTGAAGGTTTACGTTATATACATCGACAATTTGTCGACGATGGAAATATAGTTTTTATTTTTCGGGCAGCGTCGTCAGAGTTAATGTACAAACCCTTGGCAAAACAAAATCCTTATTTCCTGGTCAGAACTAGAGTTCGTACAAAAAAAATATTTACGATTACATGATACCGGTAGGTATTTTGTAGTGGTGAAACTTACGGCGCATTTCGCACGGTGAAACGAGGGTTCACCAGGTTCACCACACTGAGGAAACATGTAAGGAACACTCCCTGTACTCAGTAATGTTCTGTAACGAATACACATCTATTTAAAGAGTAACATCACTGACACAATTATTGGCCAGTAACAATTAGCGTAATCGTACAAAAAATGTGTACGCTATTTACAGAATTGTCCAGTTTTACTGTTTTACATATGAAAATATGAATACGATTACTGCGCCAGTTATGCCAGTTAGGGTAACAAGTTAATAACGTTTGCCCAGGATCACCGTATACGGTCGTAGATATGCGGCTATGCACCAATAACGCTGGTTTGTTCGTACAGTAACGCTCTGATTTGTCCGTTACTAGCCCTCTGATTTGTTCGTACAGAGTAGTGTAAGCGCCCGTAGTAAAATATCGAATACTATTCAAACTATATGCGCTAATACTTACGTTTAGAATATAGTTTAATTCGTTCACTTCTTTGTTAGGGTAATCATGAGTCAATTACACTATTTAGTATTTACCCTTGTTTTGAGGGTAATACTAATTCGTACAGCTCGTACATTTTCTGGGTAAATTAACGTACCGTTTGCCCACAAACATTCGGGCAAATTTCTTCAGTGCAATTACACCGCTTCTCCATCAGGCGCCGACTGTAATCGTACGGAAACGTTTACTGGCAGTAATACTTCGTTCACTTCTCCATCAGGTCGTGTCAGCAATGGAATCTATCGCGTACGTGCTTTCTTTCGATTGGATGCACGTGGGGTTCATATTCTGACGGCGAGCAGTGAAAGATTCCAAAAGCCTTGTATCCGTACATCCAGCCGGAAATTAAATTACGTGAATGTACAGTTTGTACGTACGTGTTTTGTATTTTTTGAAGTTGTTTTGTCGTTCGTGTTTCGCCGTGGCGCCGCAAATTCCGGATGTCAGCGGATCTTGGAGGAGGCGTCACGGCACATTCTTCAACAATTTTTTTTTTTGGTGGTTTTCATTGGATTTGATTCCCGTCTGTCTGAAGGCGCGTGGCAAATGTCCGATGGCGCGCGGTTCGTACGTGACCTTTCCACGCGGAAACGTTTTACACGTCCAGTGATTGGCTAGTGTCCTCCCTGAGGACACTACTGTAGCGAATCACTGGACGAAGTGACCTTTTGCATCGAAAACTCATAATCGGACGGTCGACGTTGTCGACCAAAAGTTTGGAGAATCTTGACGAATCTCCAGTAATCATGTTTTATATAAAAAAAACAAACAGTACGGCCCTGTACGAAAATGAGCTGGATCAGTACGAAAATGCACTTTTTCCAGTAATGAACCCCACTTTTCGCCTGATGGAGGTTCACCCTTAGGGCGTGTCCCCATGTAACCGATATTTTGAAACGTTATTTTAGAATTTAGCGCTGATTTTACGGTGTACTTTTCAAAGTGTGCCTATGTCAATCGTTACTTGCGCGTTCATTATTTTGAATATGTGGCAGTTGTACACGTTGCCAATACTTGCGACACCTGTAGACGCCAACAAACTGCTGACATTGTAGACGCCAGCGATCTCGGAACAAACTGCGGACATTTGTACGCCCCAAAGAGCTCCTGACATACTGGGACAATTGTCGACGCAACTGTCATTTGTTGACGCCCACACGTGAACGACATAATAATCGCCTAGGTCTACAAAATGACATTTGTAGACGCCCACAAGTGGACAACATAAGCAAACGGACAAACAATTTTTTTTTCGTGTATACTCCCAACTGCAAAAAAACAAATGAAAACTTTTGACGCCTGCAACTCAGGCTTTCTATTCGTCAATAGGGTACTGTAGTATTTTGATTAAAAGCAGATCGCGATTTGATTTCAGTGCAAGTGTGAAGATGAGCTGGAAGTGGGTCGCGATGATAATACTGCCAAATCGCCGTACATTTCAAGTTCCAAGATGACGCAAAATGTATTTGAGTTTTTGCCCATTTTTCGTACGGCGTAATATTTTCAAGTAGGAAGTCCCATTTTCTGTGTAAACGACGGAAAAAAACCCTTACTTGAACACATGGGGACACGCCCTTATTCATTATCCTATGACTGTCATTTAGATTTTAGGACCATGCCCTTAAACCTTGCACTCCAGCCACATTCCAAACGTTGAACCCTTAACCTCGTGGCGGACATTTTACGTCTAAAAAACTTTCAGCCTTAGAAAAATAAATAATAAAATATAACCAAATAGGGTTACCTTTTTTTCCTTTTCTAAATTGTTTTCTAATTCTTTACTCACATAGTCACCTGAAAGTCAATAAATCAGTCGTGACTTCCTCGTTACTGTAGCTTTCCTCCTTTTTTCTTCACTCAACCGGTAAAAAAAAAAAAAAAAAAAACAAAAAAAAAACTTGGAACTTCGACTTTTTCTAGGGTTTTTCCTCCATGGCTTCCGAAGAAGAAATCTCTCTCTTGCAAGCAGAAGTTTTAGCCAAACAGGAAGAGGTGACTACGCAGGGAGACACAGTCCGAGCATTAAAAGCGAAGAAAGCTGACAAAACCCTAATCGACGAAGCCATTGAAAAGCTTAAAAATCTGAAAATTGATTTGGAAGCTTCCACGAAAATGTTTGCGGCAAAAGCAGCTGGAAGCAAGGGGTCATCAGTGAACAGGGAAGCTTTTAGACAGGCGGTAAATAACGCCCTTTTACAAAGATTATTTTTTATCCCATCGTTCGAAATATATGGAGGAGTCGCCGGACTTTACGACTACGGCCCTCCGGGATGTGCTGTCAAGTCGAATACATTAGCGTTTTGGAGACAGGTGAGTTTGAATTGAGTTGACTTGCGTTGACTCGAGTTTGTTTTAGTTTTCTTTTCGATTCTTCAGATAGGAAAAAAACTGTGCTCCCTCTCTCTTTCTCTCTCTCTCTCTCACGTCTACTACCTTCACATCCCTCTTTCATTTCTGTTTCTCTCCTATTCCATATCTCTCATCCTTCCGTCCCCCCTACCCTCTCCCTCTCGTTCTCCCTCTTCACCCTCATTTCCTCGTTTCCCACTTTCCCTGTCCTTTCTTGTTTCCTCTCCCTCCCTCTCCCCCTAAAAATAAACAATGTGACACCTCGATTGACGTCACATGATGTCACACGCAAACATGTCATCCGTCAAAGGAGAAGAAAAGGAAAGAAAATAAAAGAAGCTTGAATTTGCCCCTTTTTGTTCCAAAGAGTATAGTGGCCCGATGTTAGCGTGGGGTTTATATTAATGTAATTATAATAGTGTTATTAATTCTAATTCGGTTATGAATGACGTGGCTTCGCTGAAAAAATTAGCTGTAAGAAAAAAATAATTAGTTTATTAACGCTTTATGGTGTAATTTCAATGATGTTATAATTTCAATAATGTACTTATTTCAATGTATCAATTTCAAGAATGCTAATTCGCTCGTCCACACTACTTTTAGTTATGCAACGTCACTGGGATTTTTTGTCCAAAAAATATTCCCAATGTACCGCTAATTTTGTACCAACATTGTTGTTCAATAATTATTAGAATGTAATTTCGCACATTTTAAGTACAGTAAAATATTAAATATGCTATAAAACTTGAGTCCGACATGTCAATGGAATAACCCTTATAGGAGTCTAATACTAAACAACCGGGTGGATCACCCTGTACAAAGTCATCTTGGACAGTACACCACGAGTCTTTTTCGGGGCTGTTTCCCCGTCCTTGTGTGAAAGCAACTTTGCATCAGGTGCTTTAATGTGTCCTTAAGTTCCATTGTGAGTGAAGATAAAGCGAAAGTTGCTCCTTGCTCGATTTAAAACATATTTTTGATGTGCAAAAAAATACGGAACATTGTATATGGTTACTCTGTATATGCGCAATCTTCAGTTAAACACGTGTAACTTTCTGGGGTAACCACATTTAGGGTTTCCAAACTCTTTTGCACATTAGGACTGTTAGAAATGAGTGTGAAACAGCTACTGTACCACCGACTGAAATTGGACTTGATGGTCCCTTCCCCCTCTCTCTTTCCTCACCTTCTTCTCCCCTCTCCCATCTCTTCACTCTCTTTCCCCTCTTCCTTTTCTCTTTCCTCACCTCTTCCCCTCTCCCGTCTCTCCTCTCTCTCCTCTCTCTCTTCCTCTCGTCTCTCACCCCTTCCCGCTTCCCATCTCTACTCCATCTATTCCCCCACTCTTCCTTCTCTCTTTCTCACCTCTTCTCCCTTCTCCTATCTCTCCTCTCTCCCCCCTCTCACTTCCTCCTCTCTTCCCTCACCTCTTCTCCCCTCTCATCTCTCCTCTTTCGCTCCTCGCTTCTCCTGCTCTCTTCCATCACCCCCCCCACTATGGCTTATATCAATTCATGGATAAAAATACTCCCATGTGAACTTTTGATGTCCACACACTTGCATGGAATAGTCACTCTTGATTCACACTTATTCAGGTGTATATGACTAACTTCAGTATTTCCATCTCCCCCATTCTTTCAGGTCCTCTTTCTCTCTCCTTCTCCCCTCCCCGCCCTCTTTCAGTCCCTCCCTCTCTCCTTTTCTACCTATCTTCATTCTATTCCATTTACAGAAATCCATTTTAATGCTTTGGATCAACATCAAAATTCTATAACTGAAATAGCCCAATAACCACACAAATACCACTGACACACTAACCATCAAGAATTTTTTGAAAGTATGCGATTTCATGTGTTTTTGTTTTTTGGTTTGCTTGCAAGTTTAAGGTCGTTTGAACCTTAGTTCCTGCGGGAGGAAAAGTTAAATTGTAACATATTTGGACTATTGCCATCCATGGAGGCTTTTTTTCTGTGGTGTACATGTATAGGAATGGTAGAAAAATGTGTAGAAAAATATGTATGGGATTTGCAAAATAATTGCTGAAATGTTAATCACCTGACTTCTTAGATCAGAGACCCCCTCCTTTCTTTTTCCCGTGAGAAACTTAATCCCTCCTATTTTACAGTTGACTGCACTCATCGCTATTAGTGTGAAAGGAAATACTAGTATAGATCCAGAACTTGATTGTATAAACCAATTTAGTCTCAGGAGATGTGGTGAATTGTAGTCCACTCGCATTTTTAGTGTTATCTACACTATTTATCATTTCGGCCAAAAAAAATCTTGACTGAATTTGTGTTATTAATAGTCATAATGATGGGCAGTGCTGTACTTCTTTTATCTGTTCCTATATCTTCTTTATTCATCTGAGTCTCCCTCAAACTTCTACTTTCCGTTTTCTTTAGTCAAAGTTACCACAAATACATTATTTTTCCGGCATTTTGTCCTAAAGGAGGTTTTAGTATTTTTTCTCTACTCTTTACATGTTTTTATGTATTTTTATATGTTCTTTTTCCAGCATTATGTTCTGGAGGAGGTTGTAGTCTCATTTCGTTAGTGGCTATGTTCTTTTATTCCTCCTCCTATGTTTTTTGGTTTATGTTTTTTCTTTTCAGCATTATGTCTTGGAGGACAATATGTTGGAGATTGATTGTCCATGTGTGACTCAGGCAGTTTTTAGTCTCATTTTGTTAGCGAATTAGTTCTTCTACTACTTATATGCTTTTTGGTTTTTCTTGTTTCTTTCCAGCATTATGTCTTGGAGGAGAATATGCTGGAGATCGATTGTCCATGTGTGACTCCTGAGGCAGTTCTTAGAGCTTCTGGCCATGTGGAGAAATTTACCGATCTGATGGTGAAGGACGAGAAAGTGGGCAATTGTTTTAGGTACATCGCCCATGGCTATTAGAGTTAGTGAATTTTATTGTTAACACTTTTTTAAATTTAACCACACTAAATTTTATTTTGCCATGAGAATTATAGTGTTTAACTATAATAGCGATGGCAGTGAACTTCGCCTCTCACTTTGTTATTTGAAATGCCATACAGTTTCAAAGCTGAGTGATTGCATTTCTATGCTTTTCTGGCAGAGGCTCCTTTTTCAAGTTATGGTTCTTCTGTCACCTGTAGAAGTATATTCCGCCCAAGCCCAGATTGCTTTTTAAATTTTTATTTCCTGGGTTCCCAACCTTTCCGATGAAATTGTTCTTTCAAATTGCCTGGATGGAAATCTGAAGTTTGGTTCAGAAATCCTGCATGTCCGTATTGTTCCTGCATTTTACATCAATTCCACATTTGACTATTTTTCAGTTTCTCCTTGTTTCTACCTCTTTAAATTGGCACATCCTATTCAACCTGTATGCAAAATCTCTGCTGTTCTCTCTCCTTTTCCTCACTCTTCTCACGCTCTCCCTCCTTTCCTTCTTCTCTCTTCCTCCTTCTGTGCACTGTTGAACCTCTCTCTGTCTTCTCCTTCTTTCTCCTTTCTTACTTCCTTCTGTCATTACAGGGCGGATCATCTTTTGAAAGACCACATCAATGAGGTTTTGGAGAAGGATCTTCTGATGCTGGCTTCCAAGAGAGAGGAACTGAAGCATATTTTAGCCACAGTTGATGAACTTAGTGCTGAGGAGCTCGGTGCGAAAATCAAAGATTTTGGCATCAAAGCACCAGACACAAAGAACGAGCTTTCTGATCCGTACCCCTTCAATCTCATGTTTTCGACTATGATTGGTCCCTCGGGTCTTCTTCAGGGGTGAGAGCTCATCTACATCCTCCACTATAATTAGTTGGGATGGATTGAAATTGCTGGCGGGAATACACGGTGGTACTTGAAACGGATTCATATGTGGACTACAGTGTGACTTGCTATTAGCGTTAATAATACTCATTCGGTGCCGGTTTGTTTTGCGCACTGAAAACAGACTTATGACTATAACACTAATTGTTTTTTTTTGTAACACTAATTCTATCAACCGTTCAAAATCAATCGTGTCATTTAGAACTGAATTAAACTTAAAACTTTTTTACTCTAATAGCGATTCATGGTGTACTGTACTAGCGTTCAAATGCTTCTTGTTTTCGGTTTTTGGTTATTGTTTCTTGTTCCCATCTGTTCTACTGTTTAATTATTTTGGGTTTAAATGTCTTGGCCCTACACTATTTTTATGGAAAGGTAAGGAGCACACTTTATGGAAGTAAATAGCGAAGTAAAAAATTAGCTTGTCGAAAATGTGAAAAGTGAGTTAACAATTTTGGAACACAAAGATGTTTATGGCACCCTCTGTCAAGGGACATTAAGATGCAGAAAATGATATTTTCAGGCAACTTCCATGTCTTCGTCTTCCGTCTTCCGTGTTTCAGTTTAATGTTGATAGTTGTACTCTATACTAGTTCTTCTGGAACTAAAACATATAACCGGAGGTTTTGCGTGGTGCGGCTGGTTTTAGTTTGATGAATGTAAAAAGAATGTCTTGTTCACTTTTTCCGGGAACAGGTATTTGCGACCAGAAACAGCTCAGGGTATTTTTGTCAATTTTCGTCAACTTCTATATTACAATGGAGGCAAACTCCCTTTTGCAGCAGCTCAGATTGGACAGGCGTTTAGAAACGAGGTAAGTTGCAACTGTGTGGTTGGTGGAGAAACGAAGTTTGAGAATTTTATGATTCAAAGTCAACTAAAACCATGTCTATTCCACAAGTCCTTTGCTGTCTAACGGTTCTTGCTTAAATTTTCATGCTCGTCAGGGTAGTTTTTGCAAGAAGGGTTTTGTTTCCAAACTCTATTCAACACAATTGCTTTCTTCTGTAGATACTTTTTCTTCTCCTTTTCCTCAACTTATGTGACTGTTACTGATGCGTGTCACTGATGTATTTACTTTTTTTTTTCTTTTTTCTCCCAGATTGCTCCTCGTGCAGGTTTGCTGAGAGTCCGGGAGTTCACATTAGCCGAGATAGAACATTTTGTGAACCCAGATGATAAAAGTCACCCAAAATTCAAAAATGTGGCTGATTTGGAGTTTTTGTTTTATCCACGTGCCGAACAATTGGGGCCCAAAAAGGCGGTAAAGCTCAGGCTTGGATCAGCTGTAGAAGAGGTGCGGGACTTTTCTGACCTTGTAGTCCGAGTGTTTGTGACTCTCTCTTTAACCTTTTCTGAAAGTATTGGTCCCTTTTTTGAAAAATGTTGGTTCCTTTTTTTGCAGGAATGACGGTACGAGAGGCTGTTCCCAAACATTGTTGAGTTTCGTCTATTTGGCAATGTTATTGCAGATGCTAATGTGGGCAGAAACATGCATTTTTTTCAAATAATCTCCCAATGGTTTTCCATCCGTGCCCTTCATGTTTTTGTGTTTTTCCATGTGCTGCAGGGCATTGTGAATAACGAGACTTTGGGATATTTTATTGGGCGAACATATTTGTTCCTCACTAAACTGGGTATCAATCCTGAAAGGCTACGATTTCGACAACACTTACAACATGAAATGGCACATTATGCCGCCGACTGTTGGGATGCCGAAATTGAATGTTCATATGGATGGATCGAGTGTGTAGGTCTTGCAGATCGATCAGCCTTCGATTTGAAGGCCCATTCGGTATAACCTGATATTCTCTAACCTGTCTGTCCTATTCTATTCTATTCTATTCTATTCTATTCTATTGTATTATATTCTATTGTATTATATTCTATTCTATTCTATTCTTCTGTCCTATTCTGTCCTGTCGTATTCCCTAATCTAAACACCTACTTTTTCAATGTCCGAACCAACACGTGGACTAACACGGAGTAGGAAGAAATACAACAAAAGATATAAGCAAATATAAGTTTCATATGGATGGATTGAGTATGTAGGTCTTGCAGATCGATCAGCCTATGATTCTTTAATCTCTTGAAAACTTACATTTCCAATGGTCAACCAACACAGGGACTAACTAACAAAGTAGGGAGAAATATAATTAAGTATAGAAAGGAATTTACTGTTCATATGGATGGAATGATTGTGAAGATCAGCCTACGATTTGGAGGCCCATTCGGTTTAACCTCATATTCTCTAATCTGTCTGTCCTATTGTTATTCTATTGTATTCTCTTCTCTTACCTTGTCCTGTCATATTCTCTAATTGAACAGCTACTTTTTCAATGTTTGAACCAACACATGGACTAGCGATAGAGGAAAAACATATTGAAGAATTTTAAGGATATCGGACCTGATAGAAAGATGCTTAAGGCATGCAAAATATAGAAATAAATCCAGAAAGCAAAATTCCCACAAAAGAAATGAACTCCTTCTTCCTTGATGTGTATCAAATAGATTGCAAACTCATCAAAATATTTAACAAGACATTTCCATGTGGAGAGTATATTTTGGAGTTCCAGCTGTTGTTTGTTTTTATTATTTTTATCATGTGACTCGCAGCTTGAGATGTTAATCTTTGTGAAACAAAATTAATTGTTAATGGTGAAGTTGAAAATTTGGTTGAATACATTGTCTTGTACAGTATCTGAAACTCTTTTTTTCCCTCTCTCTCCTCCTCTTGTTCGGTTAGATCAGGACAAGAGCAATTTTCTTGTGGCACATGAGAAGTTCCCAGAGCCCAGAGATGAAGAGGTAAATTCTCAACATAATCTTTGCACTGAAAACCTAAAAAAATCCCTTAAAACCTAAAAAAACCATTAAAACCAGAAAAGATGCTTCCATCGGTAGGTAAGGATCCGTGTGATGTTGGATCAGAAGCTTGCATTGCTCTTTTACAGAAATGTAAATAAATTGGAAAGTGTACTTTCTGACCAGGAAATAAATCACTGTAATAAACGTTTAACCTTTTGCTTTAACGGTGAATATTTTGGCCTTTTCTGGAGGTTTGTTTTTTCCAGGTCTTGAAGATTAGCCCAAACAGAAAGGAGCTTGGAAAGGTTTTCAAGAAGGACCAGAAGCTTATTGCAGAATCGCTTGAGGTAAGATCCCTAGTGTTGAGAAACAATAAAGACTGGTGAGATCTTTAGTGGTGAAATATTTACTGTTGGGATTTTTACTGTTGGGAAAACAGTAAAGACTGGTGAGATCTTTACCGTAGTACTCATAATAGTGAACTTTAAATTATTATTTTCTGAGTTGTTCAATAATTATTTCGACCTCACTTCATCATACGGAAAAAAATGAGCCGGAATGTCTAAAAATTAGGCCACATCAACCTGGTTGAAGTACACCGTGTATCGTTATTAGCGTCAAGGAATTATTACCGTAGGGTTTATATTACTGTTATTAATTCCAATTCAGTTCGGAATGACGTGGCTGGTTTTGAACCGTTTAAAGAATTGAAAAAAAAAGAATTAGTGATATTGAACTATTTTAGGTTTGAGAGGTAAAATTTAGGGGCACCGATATAGTGCCATTGACGCTAATAACAGTACACGGTGTAGCGTACATTTGTGCGGTTTCAACAAATTTTTGCGTCATTTTCTAGTTTGAAAAGTAAACACTTCAAATGATGTTACTATATTGTGCGTAAATTTCCCATGGTTGAAATTTTGCGCTGCTTTTTTTTTTTTTTTGGGTCATTTGTTTCATCTATATCTGAGGGTCTCCATTGTGTTCCATGTGTCCACCTCCCTGCAACCAAAAAAGCCAGAATGCCATTCTTAACTATGTAAAAAACACGAGAAAGAAATTATTTCTGTTCGAATTTAGTTTTCAGATCGAATTGAAAGCGTTCAATAAGATTGATTTATTATGAGCTTGACGACAAAAGGTACAAGTGTACCTCAAAATAAACGTGACCCGATTATATTTCGGAAACTGCATGCGTGGAGAACTTTACTGTTGAAAAGCTCCCGGTTTCACACATAATATGCAGAATATCATAGAAAATCTTTGTGACACATTTGAATGCATGCTTTTACTTGTTGACTTTCAGTATACACACCTTGGACCATGTTTCCCTTTCCACTCTCCTCTCTCTTCCCTTCTCCCTCCCGCTCCTGTTCCCCCTTTCCGTCAAACCCTCTATCAACTTCACTCTCTGTCTCTCTCCATTACTTCCTCTCTCCCTCACTTCTTCTCCCTCGTTCCCTCTCTCTTCACCCCTACCTTTCCTTCTCCCGCTAAAACTGAATAATTGGACATGAATACCCGAGTATTCCAGTCAAGAATTTTAGTGATATTGGAGAGAATGTGTTGTGAAAGAGAAGAGTACATTCATTATCCAAATGTTTATTAATATTCATGTTTCTTTTCATCTTCATCTTCATGTGCATGTTCTTTAAATTTTCATCAATGCTCTTTACCTTATTACTCGACTTCCTTTCTTGTTCGTTTATTTTTATTCACTCACTCAAATGTAACCTAACGGTAATGTTTTTTTCAGGCCATGACGGAGGAAGAGGCTTTGGCATTAAAAGCAAAATTGGAAACTTCTGGGAGTGCCATTTATACCCCATGTAACAGCACACAGGAGTTCGAGCTTAAAGCAGATATGGTGACAATCGCCAAGGAGACGAAACGTGTTTCTGTAAGATTTCAGTTGTCCCTCTTCTCTTCCTCTGTCTGTCCCTCTCTCACAAAATCTTTTTGACAACTATGTCCTGCCTAGCAATGTCCCTCCTATCTGCCTCTCTCTTTCTTCCTCCCCGACCATCTTTTTATTCACACCGTTGTCCCTCTTTTCTCCCCCTCTCTCTCCCTCCTGCCATATATTTTCCGCACTTATGTTCCTCCTCTCATGCCTTCTAAGTTAAAATTCAAGACTTTGAGACTGGGCAGTAGGCTTTTATAGAATACGGTGAACAGAAAATCATTGTATTACTGAAGCATTCACTGCATGGCCTTTTCCCGTTCATGATTACTAAATGTAGTATAGATATTGTATTGTATCTTATCAACTTAAAGTCAGCCTAATGCAATACACATTTTTTTCTTTGTTTTTTTTCGGACTTATTAAAAAATATATATATATATAATCTTAAATAAAATTAGTATAATCTCTCATGTTTTTTGTCCTTTGACTGTTCACGTCTTCAAGATCTTTTCACAGGAGATAAATGAGTAGTAGATGAGAGGCTTTACTTACAGCTGGAATTTTAAGGCTCGGTGTTATGTGGACTTTCATCAACATAACGCAAAGAAAACGATGGGTATAAAAGGCAAAAAAAGTCATAATAGTAGTAGGAACTGTTGTGGTAACGCGTATGAAAGGCAAAAAAATCATTGTAATAATAATAGGAACCACAGTGGTTGTCGAATATTTCACCATGCATTCAGCGTTATGTGCCTGGTTTTTTTCAATATGATGAGAAAGATAACAATGAGTCGTCACCAGAATTTGTAATTGTTGTTAAAACGCTTTTGCAATAGCTGTAGACATTCTCAAGTCTTCCCATCTCTTGACAAGCTGGGGCAATACTTTGCGCATTGCTCTTATTGTAAAGCAACAATAGTGTACATGCGAAATTAGAACGTATAATCTTGCTGTGGTGTAGGGAGACGTGGCAGATGTAGTTCACTCCCGTAAATAGTGTTATGAACACTAATTGATGATTTTCGGCCAAGAAAAGTCTCGATCAAATAAGTGTTATGAAAACTAATAGCTTGTGTTGCATATCGAATATGTTTTGCCGATAAACGATATGTACTTTTTTTAGGGGCCTGGATAATCGATAAATTGAGACGATATATCGAAAGACCAATAATCGAAGTGTTCAAAATATGCTCCCTCTTGTGATATGATTTTGTCACTGAAGGTTGTTGCCCATTCAGAACTCCTTGACAGTGTCTAACTTCTGTAACATACATCCACTTGTCATGGCATCATCTATGGCAAGGAGAGAGTCATTATGCCTTTCTGATAAACTTCCTTTCTTGTTTGTTTTTTGTTTGTATGGGTTAGGGTCGAAACTACACCCCCTCTGTTATCGAGCCCTCGTTTGGTATTGGCCGAATCATTTACTGTTTGTATGAACACTCCTTTTATGTTCGAGAAGGTGGAGACGAACAGAAGGCAGTTTTCCGTTTCAATCCTCTTGTGGCTCCCATTAAATGCACGGTTTTCCCTCTTGTATCCGATTCCCGATTGGATACAGTTGCCCAGGAAATATCTCAATCCCTTACTCGAATAGGTCTCGCTAGTAAGATTGATACCACGGGAACAACTATCGGAAAACGGTATGCTCGAACGGATGAGCTCGGTGTTCCGTATGCCGTAACGGTCGACTTCCAGGTATGTTTTCTGTGAGGCTTTTTTTCTCTCACAAAAGTTTCAACAGAAGTTTCTAGTTGGTTGTAATGTGTATTCTGTTGCGCTATGTAATAGTTTATTTTATCTTTTCTTCATTTTTTGTGGTTTGAGGTTTTGGAAGTGAATAAAGTTGTATGGGGTCGTGTAGAGGGAAAGATGAAGTATGTTTTCTCTGCGGCTTATGTCTAAAACAATTTAATTTAGTATTATTAATATAAAAAAAAACAGTATTTGTATCAGTATTTGTATCAGTATTCAGTGTTAGTATTAGAATCGTTATCAGTAACAGTATAAGTATCTGTATTAGGATTAAAACAATTTTAACATAGTATCAGTTGTTGAACACAAATGACTAATATCATGTCCATCGATTATTTAAAAGCCACTTATAACGGTATGGATAAAAAACCTTATCACGTGTGGACATGAGTTTGTCGGCGTCACGATGCATTGCATTAAAGCTTCTATTGATATTCCTTTTCCTTTTCCTTTTATCCCTTTTTTCCCTTCTTTTCCTTCTTTTCCTTCTTTTCCTTCTTTCCCCTCTTTCCCTTTTTTCCCTTCTCCCCCTTGTCTCTCTCCATCTCCCTCTTCTCTCCCTTCTCTCCCTTCTTTTCCTTTCTTTTTTTGTTGTTGTAGACTCTGGAAACGGCCACAGTGACAGTGAGAGAACGCGATTCGACGGCGCAAGTCCGGGTTCCTAAAGGGGACGTCGCGACTATTATTCGTGACCTATCAGACGGAGTATTGACGTGGGAGAATGCGCGGCAAAAGTTTCCTTCCGTTTAAACCTTTGGATTTTCTGCGACGAGAGGGATGACTACGTCCGATTGGGACATCAGAAGCCCGCAATTTTGATGCACGTTTTTATATAAGCTTTTTAACGTTTTAATGTTTATAGAGAGGAGAGAAGCGTAGTTTTTAAGGTAGGTTGATTTAACACATGATAAGCGTTTGAAGATATATGCTCTGTCGGTACAAAGAAATTGTGGCAGAAAGCAGGAAAAATGTTGTACTGCGTTATAAGCAAATTGTTTCGTTACGTGTTTTTTGGTTTTTTTTTGGTCTTTTTTGGTGGTGTTCATGGTGGATTTTTTGTGGTTTTTGTTGGTTTTTTTTGTTTTTTTTTTGTTTGTTTTCGATCTTTAAAAACTGTGGATTAGTCTCAGCTTGGACAAGAAAGTTGAATTAATGAATGTCGATCAGTATCGTTTATCAATGTCAAATACATGAATCTTTTTCTGATAGAGGTTTAGACTTAGACTTTAAGACTGGTTGGGGTAAAGAGAAGTGGAAGAAATGGTAGTGAATGGTGTTTTGATGGAAGGATTTTTTAGACTTGTCGATATGTACGGGCCCCGATGATAAACAACCATATCGATATTCACAACTGTTGTTGGTTTTGTGTTTGTAGCTCTTTTCACCGTCCGCCTCTCTAAGAACATAAACAAGCTTAAGGAAATGACAAACAAGTCGCTGGGATCCAAGTTCCGCGTAACCAGGAGCCTGCGTAATATTAATGTCCTTGTCCAAATTTTCATCCAGGAAAGTGGTTTTAACGTCCAAAGTGTTGAAGCTCCGAGTCATGAAGTGTAGCAAAAACCGAAATAGTACGGATGACGGCGACAAGACGATCGCGGGCGCAAAGGCTGTATGCCCGTGTAACCGAAACTTTGAATGTAACTTTGTATGGTAGTGATGATTCTCCGTACTATTTTTCAGAGAGTTCCAACATGCGAAAATTGTAGATGTTTTAAGCTTTCGTGACACCGTGACGTCATGCACATTTGTGATAGCGACGACGACATTAATTCGAGATCTCCGCACCATGGTTTTATAGTTTGTAATTTCTAGTGTTGTGTATTGAAAGCCTCTTGCCAATATGTCTTATTTTAACCTCCCGATAATCGACGAACGGTATATCGAGAAGGCTAATATCACGATAAAATTGCGATACATCGTGATAAGTTATCAGGGGTTCTTCCGTACTATTTTTTATGCTATTTTCCGTACCATTTTCTGTATTATTTTTCTGTACCATTTTCCGTCCTATTTTCTGCACTAGTTTCTGTACTACTTTTCCATGCTATTTTCTGTCCTGAAGCTGTACGGACACCCGCCTCCCACCAAATATATCGCGATAATTTGTGAGTCCCGGAGCGATAAATCGGGCCCTACTACCACTCGATATTCAACATATGGAATACCGAATTTATCGCAGTAAGAAATTTGCCGATACACAACAATACCAAAAATAGTTTGAAAAAAACAACGTTTAAATGGTTTAAACAGTTTATAAAAACGGTTTTTCTGACAGAAGAAAAATGACAAGGATACAAATGATTGCAGCAAGTCTGAACCTTCTTGTTCCTAAACCTTCTTTTTATTCTTTTTTTTTTTTTTTTTTTTATCTTTTCCTCTCTTTTCTTTTCCATAGTACATCCAAGTACTTGTACTTTTGTCCTTTCTCATATTCTAAGTCCTACCTTGTTCTCCCACAGTATAGAGCTAAAAGTTACTATCCAATATACCCCCTTACATGCCCGCGACGGGCAACAAAAAACAGTGTGTATCCTCCCTCGCTAATAAATCTTCAAATATAAGTGGCACGTGCAGAAACGTTTCTTGTTCATTGTTCTAAGTGCTTCTTTAACCAAACCAACTTTTGACTTTATTTCAATGGAAATTTTGACGATGAGCTCGTCTGAAGTGGCACTTGGTTGAAAAGAGGACGACACAAAATTATAGCATATTCAAAGTTTCAAGATGACGTCAACTAACTATGGTTTTAACATACTTTTCGTACGGCAAAATATTTCTCCTTGTAGATTTAATTTTAATAGAAAACAATAGAAAAAATCCCTTACTTTAACACATGGCCACAAAGCCTTACGGTATGTGCCCATGTAACCGGTACTTTGAAGTACTTCTGATTTTAGTGAAGATTCTCCGTACTACTTTACGCTGAGGATTTTCTCCATTGAAACGGAGATAGGTATTGACGTGTCGTATGTAGTACAGACACCTTGAATCGCTATTAGCGTTAAAAAAGCTAATTCGGTGCCCCCAAATTTTGACCCTCGAACCTAAAATAAATTTAATAACTTTAATTGGTTTTTTACGTTAGTATAGGTACTGTCGAATTAGCGTTAATAACTCTAATTTGGACAGTTTTAAATAGTGTAGTGTGTCAGTACGAAAGGCGTCTGTCCGTACTGTAACTTCTCGGTGTTTTGTACAATCGTACAAATAGCGTGTCAGATAAAGACGTCGACACGCGAAAGTGAGTGCGTCGACGCGAAAAAGCGCACTCAGATTTAATTCCCAGTGATAAAGACGGGGGAAAATTACGCGAACGTGTTCTCACATGTTCAAACGTCATCTATGTGAACACGGGGCTACGGAGGCTACAATTAACACTAATAGCGATTCACGGTGTAACTGTACTTGGTAACAAGGGAACAAGTTCAATCAGCAATTTGGCAGCATTCAATAAAAAGTGCGCGCGGATCCGTTAACTTTTGCGGAAATGGAGTGCTGTCCGTTTTCATGGAGGGTCACCCTTATAGTTAAGGGCGGTATAGCTTTGACTCTTTGAGCCGCTTTCTGTACGAACACGTACCAGCCTAGTTTCGTAAAACCGGTTTTAGCTCCACGGACCACCACGCGAATCAGAACTCAGCCCACGCTCGGTCCTGGCGCTTGCGAAATATTTTCTTTCCGGCATGTCGATTCTGCCCGTCGACTGCTCAAGATCGTATCCACAGACACGTGTGAAGTTTGTTGTTCTATTCGCGCTTGTCGACAAATGCTGACAATGCACGGCTGATTTTTTTTGACCCAATGGGGTTCAATCATTTTTACGTGATGTGATCCTAAATTATCGAGTAAAGTATTTTGTCTTTTTTCACTCCCTTTTCAATAGAAACCTACTGTCGTTCTGACGTGTTGGAAAATCTACAGATTTGGGACGTCGGTTTGGGAACACTTCCGAAAAAAGACCTTCCGAATGCTTTGAAAATGTCCAAATTCCTAAGTAATTGCTTTGGGTTGAGGCCTTTTTAGGGTACGGAAATTACTTTTAGGACCAAACATTAAATGGCCGTACGCCACACTTTAAAACATGGTCCATTCTGGTCCGTATGGTCAGGTTTCCACCGACAAACATCCATGATAGATTCTCTCCATTCTTGTCGAATCTGATGTTTGTCGTCATGTGTGTCTAAAATACTAATGGCGTGTTCCCATGTGTTCAACTAAAGGTTTTTTTTAGTCGTTTTCACAGACAATGGGACTTCCAAAGAGAAAATATCAAGCCGTACGAAAAATGGGGAAAAACAAGTACATTTTGCTTCATCTTGGAACTTGGAAGGTACAGCAGTTTGGCGTTATTATCATCGCGACCCACTTCTAGCTCATCTTCACACTTGCACTGGAATCAAATCGCGATCTGATTTTAATCAAAATACTACCCTATTGACGAATAGAAAACCTGGTTTGCACGCGTCAAACGTTTTCAATTTTTTTTTGCAGTTGGGAGAGTACACGAAAATAAAGTTGTTTGTCCGTTTGCAAACAATTCGTTTGTTTGTTTGGTTGTACGGACAAGCAGCCGCACACGATTCGCCAGAACTACGCACATGGCAGTGAAAGACAGCCCGACATCTACAATGTCACGCTGAACATTCAGTGACACTTTCACTACAGTAGTGTACAACCCATTTGTAGACGTATGCGATTGCTTATGTTGTCCACGTGTGGGCGTCTACAAATGTCAAGAGCTCGTTGGCGTCCACAAATGTTCGCAGTATGTCAGGAGCTCGTTGTAGTGTACAAATGTCCGCAGTTTGTTGGCGTCTACAGGTGTCACAAGATATTGGCGACGTCTACAACTGTCACATATTCGAAGTAATGAAGGCGCAAGAATTGATTGACATTGGCACACTTTGAACAGTACACCGTAAAATGTGCGCTAAAGTCCAAAGTAACGTTTCAAAGTTTCGGTTACATGGGAACACGCCCTAAGGGCTTGTCCCCATGTAACCAAAACTTTGAAACGTTACTTTGGACTTTAGCGCAGATTTTACGGTGTACTATTCAAAGTGTGCCTATGTCAATCGTTACTTGCGCCTTCATTACTGTACTTCGAATATGTGACTGTTGTAGACGTTTACAAAATGTGCGACAGTCTACGAAACGAAATGTAGACGACTACGAAACTTCCTTAAAACGGCGACGGTTGTACACGTCAAGGTTTTTGTGACGTTGTAGATGTTTAGGGTTTTGTGACATAGCGAAGTCATGCTACCATGTGACGTCATCAATACGTACATTTTCCGCCATGGCTTCATGATTTCGTTTTCTTATCTTTTATCATTCGATATGCCATCAAACTTGGACTAAAAATATAAAAAAAAAAGAAAAAATATATATCTTTCATTTGATACTATTATTGTTTCATCTCGTTAAATAAGAGAGAAAGAGGAGTGGTCGAGTGAGAAAGAGGAGTGGTCGAGTGAGAAAGAGGGGGAGAGACGAGGACAGCGTAAAATTTGCAAAGGACCCATGAAGGAAAATGGAGGTCCGAGATGTTAGGATTTACAATGTTTGAATCTACGTTTACGTAATGTTGGTTCATAGTTAGTGTGGTATAAATTTAGTCGCGCGTCAGTTTCATTTGATTTGGTCGTGCGTCGGTTCGCGTATTTTGGTTTTGTTTCGAAGAGTTTGATGTAGTATTTCGTGCGTGTACTTTTTACACGTACACGATTAGATTTAATTTTGTTTAAGTTCTAGTGCCTTACGTCGAGAAGTTTCGTTTTGTGCATTGTATGTATATTATGTTCGTTTCACGTAAGTTAAGTTTTCGTACACGACTGCCAGTTTGGTTTCTAGTAGTTTCATTTTGTTTTGTACCACATTTACGTCTAAGTACATTTAGACACTTCTAGAGTTAGTGTTCTAGATTGTTTCCACGACTTAGTTTAATAGCCATCGTGTGAGTTAGAAATAATTATTAGGAATCAATCAAGAGTCAATTAAGGAGGAATAAATTAAGAGAAGTGTAATGTTTAAGAATTGAGTTAATATGAGTTTATTTTATTGAGTATTCAATTTCTCTCTATCTTGGATTATAAGCTTTCAATGTGTTATAATGTTTGATTTGATTTCAGTTTCGCTTTCGCATTGAGACATAAAAGTATTTGTGAGCGCATTCCGATTGACTCTTACTTATATCAATTGGTATCGGAGGAGTGTTTATTCCACTTAGATTTGAGTTAAGAATTGATTAAGAATTGAGAATTTATGAGTTATGGTGGAGGAATACTCGGCAAAGAAAAGAGAACAATGAAGTTAGTTTTGGAGTTGGAGAATTGGAGAAGCTATCAATGGCGAAGGAGAGTCTCACAATTCAGTTTGATCCAGCGACTATGGATGAACTTTACGAATTTCTAAAGGCAAGAGAAGGACAATCTTTCGGTAAAACTCCTACCTTTGGGGGCAATTCAGATGATGAGAGTTCTAAGAAGAGTAAAAAGGGCAAAATGAAAGTACCTTTTTATGATGATGATGATGAGTTGAGTTCAGATGAAGAGTTAGATTATAAGGTGTCTTCTAAGACTATCATGCTTAATGGAAATAATTATCCTGTATGGAAGAGATATATTCAGGGAACCTTTACTCCAAAGAAATTGTGGAAAATACTTACAGGAGAAGAGAAAAGACCATTAGATGAAAAAGGAAGGAAAAAATGGGATACTAAAGATATGGCAGCTATGATTGCATTACTTCAGAGTAGTAGTAGTTTGGTTCATGAGCATATGCTAACTCATAATACAGTTCATGCTTGTTGGACTCATCTTCAAAATTTGTATGAGAAAGGATTTGCAACTAAGTCTAATTATGTATTTCAAGACTTTATTCAGTTTAGGATGAAGAGTAATGAGTCGATTGATGATGCTCTAAAAAGATTTAATGTTTTGATAAAGCAGTTGAATAGCGTAGGAAAGTTTCCTCCTGAAGATGAAAAAGTACTCGTTTTTCTAAATGGATTACCATCTAAGTTTGATGTCATAGTAGAAGTTATAAGATCTACAGAGAAACCCACTTTTGATTTTGCTATTAACCTTCTAAAAGGTGCAGAGAAGAGTAAAGAGAAAGATAGTAGAGGATTTGGAAATGGTAATGTAAACCTCACTGACACGTCTGAGGTATATTCTCTACGTGGTCGTGGAGGTAGAGGAAGATTTAGATCAAGAGGGGGTAGAAACAATTTTCAGTATTCAGGATTTGGAAGAGGTTATAGCGATGAAGGTGATGTAAGTCATGTTACTTGTTATAAGTGTAATAAGGAAGGACATATGGCTACTAACTGTCCAGATAAGGAAAAGCAATGCAACATTTGTCGGAAATGGGGACATGTTAGTGCTCAGTGTTTTCAACGAAATGGAGGAGGATCATCTTACTATTCGGAAAGAGGAAGAGATCGAGGTGGACATCGAGGACGAGGTCGTGGAAGATTCGGACAATCACGTGGAGGAGGACATCAAACCCACTATTCAGATTTTCATGACGATCAAGGCGATAAGTCTCTAAACTTTTCTATGATAATGAAAGAAGATAAAAATGTTGTTGTCAATTCTGCAAATTCTGCATGTGGGAGTCAAAGTTATAAAGATTGGATAGTTGATTCAGGTGCAACTCATCATGTTTGCACTGATTTAAGTTTGTTTACAGATTTTGAGAAAACTTACAGTTCCTGAGACTATTACGGTTGCTAGTAGACATGTTGTCCCAATAGATACAGTGGGAACTGTCAGATTAGATTTACATGTTAAGAATATGAATGGTAAAGTTGTTGTAAAGAAAGTAAATCTGAACAATACTTTGTATTTTCCTGATGGAGTTGTAAACCTTGTCAGTGTTCCTCAGATACAAAGGAATGGTGGTAGAGTAACCTCGTTTGAAAATGGAAGAATAGTTTTCTAAGATAGAGAAGGAAATCAATTTGGAGAAGGTTATGTAACCGATTGTATGCAAAGTAAGTTAAAATGGATTAGACCACAGGAAAATCAGAAATCAGTAATTTCAGTTAATGTTGTAAGTTGTGAAAGAGGAGATCTAAGTTTATGGCATCATAGACTTTGTCATACTTCTGAGTCTAATATAAAAAATATGATGAAAATTGCAGCAGTAAGAGGATTAGAGTGTGTATCAGGAGAGAAAGTTCAAGGCTGTAATGGTTGTAGCAAAGGGAAACATATTAGAAAATCTCATCCTGTAAAAGATGTGAAGTATAGAGCTAGTGCTCCTCTTGAGCTTGTTCATGTTGACTTATGTGGAGATGTCAAACCAGTAAGTCTAGGAGGACATAAGTATATTTTTGTTATTGTGGGTGATTATAGTCGAAAGAGTTGGGTGTATTTATTGAAACATAAGTCAGAGGCGTTATATAAGTTTTGAGAATTTGTTGTAATGGCTGAGAGAGAAACAGATAGAAAGTTAAAATCAGTTAGATCAGATAATGGAGGAGAATTTGTTGCTTTTAAAAGCTTTTGTCAAAAAAGAGGGATTAAGCAGCAATTTACGACTACATACTCACCTGTGTCCAATGGAGTTGCTGAGAGAAATAATAGGACTCTTCAAGAGATGGTTAGAGCTATGTTACATAGCACTAAACATAGTGTAAGGTTTTGGGGAGAAGTTGTTCTTACAACAAATTATATTTGTAATAGAAGACTAACTTCGATTTTTGGAGATAAGACGCCTGAAGAATTGTGGAGTGGCAGGATTCCATCTGTTCGACATTTGAGGATTTGGGGATGCCGAGCCACTGTCTACATCGAGAAAAGATATCGAGTTGGAAAATTTAGTCCCAGATCTTAGACGGGTATTTTTGTTGGATATAGTCCAAATTAAAGTCAATACAGGATCTTCAATCCAGCTACTCGAACGGTTGTCGAATCGAGGAATGTGGAGTTTCACGAAGATTTGGCGAAAGCAATGGAGTTTACAAAGGATAAAGAAGAAAGTTTGGATTTTGAGGAAGAGAGCAATTTGGAGGAGTTCAAAATTGATGATGAAAGTGACGAAGAAGAGGATGAAGAAATTCCATTGAAAAAGAAGAAATCTATTAAAGTTGGTAAGAGATCTGAATCCTCCCAATCAAATTCTGAAAGTTTGATAAGTGAGAATGGAAGTCAAAGTTCTAAGTCTAGTGAAAGATCCCTTAGCAGACAAAGAAGTGAATGTAGTTTGCCATCTGTAAGTGAGAAGGGTGAGAGAGATGATGTTGTTGAAGAAGAAGTTGTTTGGAGAAGTAATCGAGTAAATAAGGGAAAGGCTCCAGATATATTAACTCTTAATATGAATGCTAAGGATAAGCCGGTTAATTTTTTTCAGATGCTAGGTTAAATGAGTTTCTTTTATAGCAATTACTGAGTGAGCCTCTGAATGGGGATCTTAAGTCCTATTCAGAAGCTGTAGCATCAAGTGATTAGAATGAAAAGTGGAAACCAACTTTTGAGAAAGAACTTAAGTTTATTATTGATAATGGAACATTTGAGGAAGTAGTTTTACCAGAGGGAAAAAAGGCTATTGATTGCAAATGGGTATTTAAGACTAAGACAGGTGCATCAGGTGAAATTATCAAATATAAGGCAAAATTAGTCGGTAAAGGTTCTCAACAGAAAAAAAATATAGATTATACAGAAACATATACACCTGCAATTAAGTTTGATAGTTTAAGGATGATTATTGCGATTGCTGCTGCTAGGAGAAAGCATATCCACAAAATGGACATGGAAACTGCTTTTCTAAATGGAGAATAGGAAGAAGAAGTTTACATGAAGATTCCAGAAGGAGTTTTGGGTAAACCTGGACATGTGTGGAAGTTGAAGAAGTCTCTCTATGGACTTAAGCAAGCACCAAGGACTTGGTATACTGATCTTCATAAGGTACTTTTGGATTTTGGTTTTGTACGTACAATTTCGGATTTAGGTGTTTATGTGATAGGAGAACGAGTTGATCAAATTATTTCCAGTGTGTATGTTGATGATTTTATTATGATTTCAGATAGTTTTGAAAGGATTCAGGAATTGAAATGTTTTCTTAGTAAATTCTTCAAAGTTACTGATTTAGGAGAAGCTAGGTACATTCTTGGTATTGAGGTGATAAAAGATGAATTTGAATCTTTAAAACTTAGTTAGGAACAATATTGTAAGGAAGTCTTAGCTAAGTTCTCTATGTTGAATGCTAAGCCTTTAAGTACACCTTTCGATCTTAGAGTTCACTTGAGTAAAGCAGAAAGTGAGCCAACAATTGATGTACTTATAGTGAAGCAGTTGGTTGTTTAATGTATCTTAGTGTTACAACTAGACCAGATATTTCAGCTGCTGTTAGTATTGTGAGTAAGTATTGTCAAGCACCTAAGAAGTGTCATAAGGAGAGTGTTAAAAGAATTTTTAGATATTTGGTTGGAATTTTAAGTTATGGTTTAGTTTGAAAGGTGGATTCAGAGTTAGATTGTTTTGGATATTACGATTCCGATTAGGGTGGGGAATTCGACACGGGAAAGTCAACATCTGGTTACGCTTTTGTTTTATGTGGAGGTGCAATTTCTTGGAGTTCAAGACTTCAACCTGTAGAAATTAATGGTCTTTTTAAAGTATTTTCTAGGTCTGAATAGAAATATACAAAGAAGCCGAGGCAGTCTACCTCTAACTTCTCTCTCCAAACTCTCAAACTTGTCGCAGTCAGTGAGAAATTGGAGAGGAAGCTAGAGCCATGGCTACCTAGGCTATCCAGAGGTTTACGGGATATAAATATTAGTAGGGGTTTATTTACTAAAATTATATGTGACATTTCCAGGATTTGATCCTGGAACCTGCCGGCCGATAAATAGTCAGTAGCCGGTAGCTTTAACCGTTAAGTCTAGAGATAGTGTTACGTAGTGTAGGGTTTGATAATTAATTAAACATTAAATACGTAGGATAGTTCATTTAAACTGAAACAGTTTTACGGGAGACATAGATCCAGTAACGGATTACGGTACGGATAAGAAACGAATACCGCGCATTTATTTCTTTAGCGAAACAAATACCGCGCATTTATTTCTTTAGCGAAACAAATACCGCGCATGTATTTATTACGGCTACGATTTAATGTGAATTTAATCCGACGGCCGAAATTAACGTCGAGATCGCGGAAGAGAATTTCGGCGGTTTGTGGTCATCGCCACATCGGATGACACGTGGCGAAATTACATTGGATCGTGGTATCTCCGGAGATTACTGCACCGAATCCGGATATGACATGTGTCGACATTTAGGCCATGTCGTACAATGTCCGTACAGAAAGTACACCGGCAGCTGTACTTTTGTGTACGGAAGTGTACTCTGATTGGCTCCGTACATCAGTAGATAGAGTCTGTGAGAGAGATAGGACTTAGAAAAATTAGGAGATAGGACCCTCTCTCCCAGAGAGCTTCTGTACAAAAGGTCAACTTTGACCCTCCATAACTTACTGCTCAGGGGAGCAAATATAAAGATTTCTTTTTGCTATCGACTCAGGGGAGTCTTGCCTTCACAAGGGTGAAGTTGCTCAGAGTTTTTGTCTGCCAAGATGGCAGTTGTTCTTGCTGAACCACAAAGGGGTCAGGGTTATCCTAGAGGCTTCTTAGAAGCTGTCCACTTTGAGGACTTATGGAGGTCTCAAAGTCTCACAACCTACGGTGGCCTTGAGTTCGACAAAGGCCGAATATATGGTGGCTTGTCATGCTGCCAAAGCTTCAATTTGGTTAAGATAAATCTTAAGTGAGTTGGGAATTATTATTAAGTGTATGAAGTTGTTTTCAGATAGTATGTCTAGTATTGCATTGGCTAAGAATCCACTGTTTCATAAGAGGACTAAGCACATTAGGATTCAGTGGCATTTTGTGAGAGATTTAGTAAATGCTGGTGAGATTGAGTTTGTTTTTGTGCCAACGGGTGAATAAGCAGCTGACATGTTAACTAAAGCTGCAATGTATGATGTCTTTGTGAGAGGAAGGCCTAAGTTAGGATTGTTTTGAGTTTGGTTAAGATTTAGTATAGATTCAATATTGAGAGGGGGATTCTTAGGATTTACAATGTTTAAATCTATGTTTACGTAATGGTTGTTCATAGTTAGTGTGGTATAGATTTAGTCGCGCGTCAGTTTCATTTGATTTGGTCGTGCGTCAGTTTGCGTATTTTTGTTTTGTTTCGAAGAGTTTGATGTAGTATTTCGTGCGTGTACTTTTTACACGTACACGATTAGATTTAATTTTGTAAGTTCTAGTACCTTACGTCGAGAAGTTTCGTTTCGTGCATTGCACGTCTAGTATGTTCGTTTTACGTAAGTTAAGTTTTCGTACACGACTGCCAGTTTGGTTTCTAGTAGTTTCATTTTGTTTTGTACCACATTTACGTCTAAGTACATTTAGACACTTCTAGAGTTAGTGTTCCAGATTGTTTCCACGACTTAGTTTAAAAACCATCGTGTGAGTTAGAAATAATAATTAGGAATCAATCAAGAGTCAATTAAGAAGGAATAAATTAAGAGAAGTGTAATGTTTAAGAATTGAGTTAATATGAGTTTATTTTATTGAGTATTCAATTTCTCTCTATCTTGGATTATGAGCTTTCAATGTGTTATAATGTTTGATTTGATTTCAGTTTCGCTTCCGCATTGAGACATAAAAGTATTTGTGAGCGCATTCCGATTGACTCTTATTTGTATCAAGAGACCCTTGCAAAAATTTTTCCGTACATGTTTGTCATTTTCTTAAGTGCATGCGCGTGACGAGCAGTGAAAAAAATAGCGTGAACTTTCCTTCATGCAAAATTTTTCGAAAATTTTTGACGCCTGCAATCTAGGTTTTCTATTCGTTTATAGGGTAGTATTTTGATTAAAACTAGGTCGCGATTTGATTCCTGTGCAAGTGTGAGGATGAGCTGGAAGTGTGTCGCGATGATAATAACGCCAAATTGCAGAACCTTCCAAGTTCCAAAATGACGCAAAATGTACTCGTGTTTTTGCCCATTTTTCGTACGGCGTGATATTTTCTCGTTGCAAGTCCCATTTTCTGTGAAAACGACGAAAAAAAACCCTTACTTCAACACATGGGGACACACCCTAAGGGTAACTCTCCATCAGGCGCCAACAGTAATGTTACGGATAGGTTTACTGGCACTAATATTTCGTTCACTTCTCCATCAAGTCGTGTCAGCAAGGAATCTATCGAGTACGTGATTTATTTCTATTGGATGCACGTCGATTCCTGTTCTGACGGCAAGCGTCGTCAAAGATCCCTAAAGCAAAATATCTAAACTCTAAAGTCGTATCCGTACAACCAGCCGTAAAATAAAATTATGCGAATGTACATTTATACGTTCGTGTTTTGTCGTTGTACCAGCGGTGTACAATTTCTACGTTCCTGTTTTCTAGTAACAAGATCGGAAATTTAAAAAAGCAGGCGCAACAAATTCCGGTTGACGATGGATGGTGGTGGAGGCGTCACAACACATTCTTCAACAAACTTTTTGTGGTGGTTTTTGTCGGATCTGATTCCGGCCTGTTCGAAGGCGCGTGGCAAATGTCAGATGGCGCGCGGCTTGTACGTGACCTTTCCACGCGTACAAGTTTGACACGTCCGATGCGAGTATCCTCCACGAGGACACTACACCGCGAATTGTAATTAGAGTAAATTACTCTAATTCGGTCGCTCGAAATTTCGACTCTATGACATCAAATAGAGTAAATGATTCTAATTTTTTCATTATTCTAATTTAGGTGAGTTTAATTAGCGTAACAGAATTGTAATATAGGTTCATTGTAAATTGTGTGGAGTACGGACGACGTTCGACCGTGCAAAACTGTACTTTTTAAAGTAAAAAAGTACAAATAATGATTTAATACAATCGCGCTCGCACGTGAAATCGGACTAAGCGAAAAATCAATCATAATCGAAAAAAAGCCGTTCGCATAACTCTCGTCCGTCGACAGCATCGTCGTCAGTGTGAACATTAACTGACATTCAGCGCGACAAATAATACTAGCGTCATAATGACGTCAAAATGATACGGACTGACAGATTTTGTACAGCCACGTAATTTAGTGCTTATAATTTCAGCGCGGATATTTATTGCCGACATAACCCAATATAGAGTACTTAAATAAATTAGAGTAAACTTCGACTGTGAAAAAGTTCTTTCACATAAATTAGAGTTCATTACTCTAATTGTTTTTTTTTGTTTTTTTACTCTAATTTTTTCATTACTCTAATTACGATTCGCGGTGTAGTGAATCACTGGACGCAGTGACCTTTTGCTTCGAAAATTCGTAATTAGACGGTCGACGTTGTCACCCAAAAGTTTGGAGAATCTTGACGAATCCCCATTAATAATAATAAAAAAAAAACAGTACGGCCTTGTTGGGAATGAGCTGGATATGTACAATAATGTACTTTTTCCAGTAAACAACCCCACTTTTCGCCTGATGGAGTTTCACCCTAAAACTTTCTTTTGGGCGAATGGTATCCACAAACGTTGTTGGCATTTGTCACAGGCTGGCTGATTCGATTCGATCCATGAAATAATATGACGTGGATGCGTTGTCAGGCGAATTTCTAACCGTCAATTTAGTTCAATCGCGTGAATTCTTCACAGGTTCTGTGGGACAGCACAGTTACCGTACCGTACGGGCTGTCAGCAATTTTGGTAGAGCAGACGCTGACGGCCACCAAAACACGGCCGTTAGGCGGAAAACTTGAGAAATGCAGCTACGTTATTTAACAACTTCGAGAAATGTGAAAAACAATATTGGAAATCGTCGCACGTGCTCGAATATTGTGAAAATGTACGGCACTCAAAAAACGTACAGCGAAGGGTCCGCTCCATGAACAATTCTCGTCACAAAAATTTACGCTGCTACTGTAGCTGGCGCTACAGGAGATTATGACCGTACACGGATTTTTTTTAATTGTTTACTTACAGCATTAAGCTTTTTGCCACGCGTCACGCCAAAGCCGACAATTCCAATCGGCCGCTTCTAGACAACCGCAAGGCCTTCGTCGTCGTACGGAATTTTGTCAGCAGCAGTACTGTCGTGTTTACAATGCCCTCAAAAAAGGACAATTCTGAAAAAAAACAAAAAACAGGACGGACCTCGCTACTCGCACGTTTTAACGTTTTTTGCTGCGATAAGGCTTCACGTTCATTATTATCCGTACGAAATATGTTCACGAGGTCTTAGAACTTTTCTGGTCACATCCTGTGGATCCGATATAGTTGGCGGTAGGTATGGAAAACCCCCTTTCTAAAATGGTTAATTGTGCGCTAATAATTAAGTAAACCATCCACGAGCGCATCAACGGATACGATTGTAACCTGAATAAGTCAGCGGTCAAAGTAACGGATTCGCAATTTGCCGGCAAACGGGACGTTTCATACCACCGGCCGTCTCGTACGGCAGTACAACGATCGCTAAAGCCGTCACAGCGCATTAAATGCACTGCCTCACTGCCACGTTGCAGTAGGTTTTGTTTCTTTCAGATGACACTGCAGCTTTGCTCGCCGTACAGCCAATATCCGTCGAACCGACAAGGCCGTACAGAGGGCCCGACCTATAAATCCTGCGAGCGAAAGCGATTCGAAAACATCGAAATCCAAGGCAGCGCAAGAAATGGCGTCTTTCAAAAGCTCTGCCGCCATGCGTCGTGTTCTGGTAGCCGCCGTGGCCATCGCAGCTCTGCTGACGTGGCAAGCCGAAGGAGCTCGCGTGGCGCCTCGCCTGCTGCTGCAAGCTGCCAGCTCAGCATGTCCGTCGGATCCTTCGGCTCTCTGCGATTTCGGGTTCCGAGGGTACGCCGCCAGCGTGCCAGTCATCAGGTACGCGACAAAACCTTCCGTCTCAATGATTAATTTAGTGCGAACTGTTTTTCCGCGTCGGTCGGAAACAAAGCGGCTGTCGAGCACACTCCCCAGCCATGCCTCGGCTGCGGTATTTTCGCATATTTTGGTGGAAGCATGATGCTGACTCGGATGCCTTGCTTCCGTACAGTTTGGACGGCCCGGCGGACGCTCCCGTCGACCCGCCCATCGTCGAAGCCGCCAACGGCACTCTGGTGCAGGTGGCCAACACGGGCAGCGGAAAAGTTTTGGGCGGCTGCCCGGCAACGCTCAACAGTACGGACGGTCAATTCTACATCTCGGCTCAGCCTTCCAGAATCCACTTCCGAAACTTCAACGTGGTACGTTTCCGCACGTGTGACACCTGAAAGCCGAGAATCCTGTAGATTTCCACAACATCTGTAGCTCGAAAGCCAAAAAACCGAATCTCTGATTGGCCGTACGGACCGTCCTTTTTGTTGTCGTTTTGCTTGGGCGCAGAACCGGACGTACTTCTCGAACCTGTGCGTGGTTCTCCCCCTCCTCCACATAAACGTCGGCCAGCTCAACCTGTACCCTGGCGACAACTCCACACTATATCTCGAAGCGCGCCGCTGCGTCGTTTTCCAAACGGGTCCGACGGGCGCCCAATGCCAATCGCCGCCTCGCCCGCCGCCCGCTAAAACGCCGCCGCCGCCGCCACTCAAAAAAACCACTCCTCCTCCTCCTCTCAAAAAGACCCCTCCGCCGCCTCTCAAAAAGACTCCTCCTCCCCCTCTCAAAAAGACCACTCCTCCGCCACTCAAAAAGACCACTCCTCCGCCACTCAAAAAGACTCCTCCTCCTCCTCTCAAAAAGAGTCCTCCTCCCCCTCTCAAGAAAAGCCCTCCTCCCTCCTCTCCGTCACCTCCATAAACGAGCTCACTCCTCCTTCCCCCTCACGGAGCGCAAAATCTCCTCCACCACCGCACAATGACTTGACATGACGTGACGTGACTGGCTTCACACTACTGATTAGGAGACAAGATTTTGATGAGAGCACAAATGGTTCTGTTGAAAATCTAGGTGCTGACGTAGGTGTTAATAGTCTCTCTCTCTCTCTCTCTTCCTTTCCGTGTGGGGTGATGTCCACTCCGTTGTATTTTGGTAGCTTCATTTTTTTAATATTACCTCTTGCCTTGTAGCTCTGTTATTGGGATTATTATATTTTTTATCAAGGAATATCTTTTAATTCCGAATCTTGAAAGAAAATAGCGACGATAAGTGGTTTTATTTAGTATTTGTCACTACGGTCGGAGTAAATTAGTCCACACCATTTTTTCCTCTCAAATTGTTTAAAAAAAAACAAAAAAAAAAATATAGTTTAATTTGCTATTTTTTGGAAACTCTTCTTTCAAATGCATTCAAAAAATTTGCTTCACACATTTTTGGAGAAGATATATAAATGTATTTCCATTTGTTTTCGTATTCTTCCTCATGTTTCCACTCATAAAGAGTTTGACAATTGGTTACGTTGAGATTAAATTTTACATTTGTTCGCTTGAGCATCTTTCTGAAATTCAAAATTGGAGACCTTTTTTCGCAAAATATCTTTTAATTAAACTTAGTACTTGCATGGTCTTTTCTGAATGAGAGGCCACGAAAGGTCAAAAAATAAGTAAAAACAAAGGATACTAAAAGAAGCCAAAATAATAACAGGCCAAAGGTAGAGAAGTTCAAAGTAAGGTAACGAAAAACAGGTGTAGAGGTGTGGATCCTAGGTTTATACTTAGTGATCAATTTGAAGAGAGATGAAGATCCTTTGTAATCAATTAAGAGAGACGTGAAGATCCTTTGTGATCGAATCAGATTTATTCAGGATCCTTAGTGATCCATTCAGAGAATAGAGGTGTTGAGGAGTGTTGCCATTCTAGAGTAATAAATCAATTTGAGAATATAGAGGAGAGGAGTGAGGTGTTGTTGAGAGGCTTCGGCCCAAACATATAAATTCCTTTTTGGCCAACTGTCCCGTTTGTAAATGCTTCAGCTGTGTAATTGACATGTTATCTTTGTGGTGATTTATTTTAATCGTTCTTAACAATATGTTCCCCACCAACAGCAACAATAGAAATGATCATCCTCAATGAAACAAATTTGTCTCCAAGTCTAAATGTTTCCGTCTAAGCAATGCCTTCCTTCGTTAGAAGCACTTACACACTGATCGAGCTTTATTCTCCACAATTTCTCACGATACACTAGTTTTCGTCTTTAAACTCACTTTGCGTCTATAGTTTCTTTCCTCACTTGGGCTATCGTCCTTAAATGTGCTATTATTAATTACCGCCTGGCACGTTTTTACATAGTGTTGCCATAGGAGGAACTCCACCACCCTAGTCGCTGAAATATATTAATGTGAGTTTTCCACATTCCCGCATTTTTGGTCAAATGAAAGGCAGGCCGGCTTCTTCGCCTTATTCTCCATCATACTTCTCCGTAGCAAAATTATTGTCTCCTTTTGATATTATTCCTCAATAAGACTAATACTACTCTAATGGGAAGTAGAAGATTTCTGAATGTCCAAAGACATCCGAGAATTTTCCCATCGGGAATCACCCCTAATGTTATCCAGTTTTAAATTTTGAGAGAATTTTCCTATCCCCCTTTTAACATAAGAAGCCCTTTCAGGCTCAATGACCAAACCCGAACCTTCAATTTCGAGAAAATTGGTGATGTCATAGTCATAAAAATGTAAATTGCAATTCTGTTTCCCGGCTCAAAAGTTGACGGTAAAAAATCCACATTAAGAGATTCCACGATGACATTGCAGATTGGACGTAAACCAAATAAAAGCTCTGTTTGGAGCTATAACCAATAAAATAACCAGACCAAATTTGAGATGCAAAATTCCATGTCTTATTTGTTATTGAACATAAACCGTTGCACGACACCGTAAAATCTGAATGTGATGAAGTGTTGTGTTGCGGTCATACTATAACTCGTAAGGCGTTTTGTCCCCCGAAATTAAAAGTAGTCGCCGAATGCAAATGTAATTCGCAATAAGAATAACAACACCCTAATTATATATATTCCGGTCAAATCCGTGAATCATAGAGCGCAACATTTTGTGAAAAGTATGACTCTTCCTCTCAACGATACCATTCCACTCTGGTGAGTTGGATGCGGTATATTGATATTGAATTCCCCAATACCATATGCATACGAAAAAGAAATCCCTTACATTGTTTGATCTAATGGGTTTCAATTTTCTTTTGCATTGTTGCTATACCATTACATGTTATTCTTCAAAAAATTCAACACCATCAGATTTTTTTTCAACAATATTACCCGAGTGAATCAAGAGAAATCATCAATAATAACCATAATGTAACTATTTCTCGTGATCTATTCCAGCTTTATATCTTCGCATAGGTTAATGTGCACGCACAAGCGGATTTTGAGTGCAATGGATCGAATTCTTAGCCAGAGGTGGTTTCCGAATTTGTTTCCTATTGTTACACCTCACGCATCTTTCAATTTGCTCACCCAACGCCAAATGTAATCATCTTACACCTTGCTTTTAATCATACGATGAAGGCTGGCCTCGCATGTATGGCACATCTGATGGTGCCAAAGGGTAAGATCGCCATTTAACTCTAAAAGCTGGTTGATAATGGCGCGTTGGCCGTATACAATATACGCCGACTCTTTAGTAGTTGGTTTTGCATAGATTTTATGGCTTTGCCTCCTTCTCGGTCGTACAATTTGAATAGCATAATCTCCCAAACGTTGGTGCCCGACCTTTTCATCTGTGAAACATTGAATATATCCACAAATTTGACGAGTGTATGAAATATGTTAACCAATTTCGTTTGCGTGAACTTTTCAGATCCGTTAGAACCCCACTTAAAAAGATCTCAAATTGTACCTATTGTACTAAACAAAATTGTCTCTTTCCTGATGAGCGTATTGCTCCTTGGTACGATAAGTTAGCGCATGTCATTGTCTCTTTCCTGATGAGCGTATTGCTCCTTGGTACGATAAGTTAGCGCATGTCAGTAAATAAAGTTGCGTCAGTATACACGTGGTGGAAAGCACCCAAATTAGTGATCTATTCTTTTTCGAGTTTTAAAATGCTTGTCAACAGATCAATGGAAAGATTGTGGAAGGCGAATTTTTGCGCGCTTTTTGCCTCCTTCAAAATGTTTCTCTGCCATGAAAGGTCTTCCTCCACCGAAATGACCACCACGACCGCAGCAACCACCAATTAAGACGCCGTCATGACCACCACGCCGGCCGCCTCTATCTCTTCAACAGCCACCAATATCATTCTTGGAGTAGCATTACGCTAAAACAATGCCCCGTTGGCCGCAGAATTGTATTGCTTCTCCTTGTTAGGACAAGATTGCGACACATGTCCCGGCTAGTTTGCAGCACTAAAAGAAACAATTATTTTTGCGGTCTTAATCTATAGGCTGGGCAATAGCCTCTCTCCCTTTGGAATTTTCCTCCTCCCTTTCCACCTTTTCTAGGGAGATAACTTAGACTGGCAGATTCGTTGAGAGTAGCATTCAGTGTACCAAACGTCGAAGTGCCTCGTGAAGATCTAGATCGATTACCCTCAGTAGTTTTGAGATAACTGATGACGTAAGAAGGGTGGACTCTTCCTTTAATTAAAGAATTTCCCGTAAGTGAATCAATTTATCTGCTAAAGCATTGATGGAAGCCAATTCCTTTTAGTTCTCCTCCCAAATTTGGCATCGATCGCAAGCTGCTCGATGATTACGTAACGATGGATTCATTCGGCTTGATCTTAAAGAAATTGAAATCTGATAAGTATCGTATGGTGGTGTTTTTTGCGTGTACTTCCCACATTTAGAGCTTTTCTTATTTCGTTTCATTGCTATAAGAAAGTACAACGACACTTCCGCTTGCTTTTCGTGTGCCGTTTACTTCCCACGTCTTCTTTGTTTCAATCATGGCCAAGGACGCTATGTTCTCTAAAAGTTATGTGGTAACACTTTGTTAGGCGGAGGAAGGGCTATTTTAACTGTTGTAGATTGATGCATTGAATGGTCACTGGAGTTCAATGGTGTTTAGAATAAAGAGCGATTTATGTGGTGGGGGAAAAGCTTCGGCCAAACTTTATTTCTTTTCAGCTGATCCCTTATTGTGCAGTGAATGCTTCCGTTGGTGCGTTTATTATGTTTATTCTTTTGAGTTGCTTCAGGTTTTATTAATTCTATCAATTAGTATCGCAATACAATGTAGTGCACCAAAAGTGTGAGGTTGAGGGAGAAAGGAAGATTTGTTTTCGAGGCTTTGCAACTAAGTCTAAGGTTCGCGGAATTTGCAGAGTGACATCTACAATTTGAGAACTCAAAAGCCAAATCAATCTTTGATGTTTTGTGTTTTATTTTCTTCACTCAGGAAATTAATTTGCTTGTGGTGGTTGGTTAAATGTCATTTTTTTGGAAATTATAACAAAATGATAAGGAACACGATTATTTTTGTTGAACAACATCACATAAAGGAAATTTAAACAAAATCTTCTAGAAAATATGCCTCCATTTTTAGATTTCAAACAGATGCTCAAGTTTTGGCCTCATGAAAAATTCAAATTGTGCTAAACCAAATGTCAAACCCTTTATGAGTCAGAAAAATGAGGCAAAAAAAAAAAATTGGAAATCACGCACATGACTTCTAACCAAATCCGAGAAGGAAATTTAAAATGCATCCTGAAAGAAAAGTTTTGGTTTCAATATCAACGCTAGTGATGGTTGCGACACACATTTTTCGTATTTTTATTTTTAAACAAGCGGGGAACAAACAGTGGGGAATAATCTAAGCTTTCCGTAGTGGCAAACCCTAAATTTAATCATAAAAAAATATCACACCTCATTTTATCAATTAGAAGGAATAACATAGTAAGAGAATACAAAGTCGTTGCTAAACAAAACTTGAATTAATTCCAAAAAGAATCAAACTATCTAATTACAATGGCGTGACATCACACTGTGAAACTCTAAGACCTCCATAAGGCCTCTGAGTGGACAGCTTCCAAGAAGCCTCTAGGATAACCCTAACCCCTTTGTGTTTCAGATAAAAACAACTGCCACCCTGGCAGACAAAATCTCAGACCAACTTCACCCTTGTGAAGGCAAGACTCCCCTGAGTCGATAGCAAAAAGAATCTCTGAATTTGCTCCCCTGAGCAGTAAGTTTTGGAGGGTCAAAGTTGACCTTTTGTACAGAAGCTTTCTGGGAGAGCGGGTCCTATCTCATAATTTTCCTAAGTCCTATCTCTCTCACAGACTCTATCTATTGATGTACGGAGCCAATCGAATTACACTTTCGTACACAAAAGTACAGCTCCCGGTGTACTCTCTGTACGAACATTGTACAACATGGTCTAAATGTCGACACGTGGTATATCCAAATTCGCTCCCTTAATCCTCCGAGATGTCGCGATCCAATGTCCTTCTGCCACGTGTCATCCGATGTGGCGATGACCATAAACCACCGAAATCCTCTTCCGCGATCTTGGCGTTTAATTTCAACCGTCTGATTAAATTCACATTTAATCGTAGCCGTAATAAATACATACGCAATATTCGTTTCGCTAAAGAATTAAATGCGCAGTATTCGTTTCTAATCCATACTGTAATCCGTACTTTTATATTAATGGATCTATGTCTCCGTAAACAGTTTCAGTTAAATGAATAATCCTACGTGTTAATGTTTAATTAAATATCAAACCCTGTAGTACGTAACACTAAGTCTAGACATAACGGATAGGGCTACCGGCTACCGGCTGCTTACCGTCCGGCAGGTACCGGATCAAATCCTGGGAGCAGCAAATATCCTTTTAGTAAATAAACCTCTAACGCTAAATAAACTAATACATATATTTCCCGTAAACCTCTGGATAGCCTAGGTAGCCATGGCTCTAGCTTCCTCTCCAATTTCTCAGTGACTGCGACAAGTTTGAGAGTTCGAGAGAGAAGTTAGAGGTAGACTGCTTCGGCTTCTTTCTATATTTTTATTTAGAACTTGAAAATACTTTAAAAGGACCATTAATTTCTACACTCCCCTTATTTTCTAGTCAATCTTTAATTTCAGACCACACTTCTCCCAGCAGAAAATTAGCTTAGGGAAAGGCACTCGTTTGGCCATCATATCTGCTACCATCTCACTATCTGGTCGGTACTCTAAACTGATTATTTTGTTTTCTACTTTCTCTCTAACAAAGCTGAGTCTAATGTCCATGTGTTTGGCTTTAAAATGATGTTTAGGATTGGCAAAAATAGCGGTTGCTGCCTGATTATCACAAAAATAAATTTCTGCACACCACTCTTAAGGTGACTAAGTTCCCAAGCAAAGACTTGACCTACATCAATTCTATTACCGTAGAGCAACGGGCCAAATACTCAGCCTCAATGGTGGATTGAGCAATAATTTTTTGCTGTTTGCTACTCCAACAGCAAGCCCCATCACCCACATATAATACATATCCAGAAGTACATCTCCTCATCAGAGCATCACCATAACTAGCATCACTCCAAGTAGTGATGTCAGTATTCTCCCCACCCAAATGCAACCATAGATCCCTAGTTCGTATCAAATATCTAAAGACTCTCTTAGCTGCCTCCCAATCCTTTTTAGTGGAAGCATTTAGACTTCTACTCAGCACTTCTACAGCTGCTGCTAAATCCGGCCGGGTAAAAAACATAAAATAGATTAGACTTCCCACTACTTGCTTGAAAGGAATAGTCTGCATGAACTTCTTTTCTTCAAGAGATAATTCCTCGTCTAAGACTATGACTCCTTCCTCACTCCCCTCACTTCCCTTCTTCAACTCTATTGGAGTTGTACAACTATTAGTTAAATCCATCTGAAATTTTTCAAGCATGTTCCTTATTGCTTCCTTTTGAGACATTCTTATAATCTTTCTTTCTCGGTCTCTTTCTACTTGAATTCCCAAAATATATTTTGCGTCCCCTGTATCCTTCATTTCAAATCTCCCCTTAAGATCGGTTTTCAGTTTATTAATTTTTTCCATTGATTTACTTAAAACAAACAAATCATCAACATAAATTGCAATAAATGTAACACTTTGCTCATCTTCAAAAACATAGATTGAGTGATATAGCTGATCCGGATATATCCCAGACCGGTAAGAAACTCATCAAGCTTCTTATTCCACTGTCGAGAGGCCTGTTTCAAATCATAAAGAGATTTATTCAGCCGACATACCTTACTCTCCTCTCCTTCTTCCACAAATCCTTCGGGTTGTCGCATGAAGATCCCCTCTTCCAATTCTCCATGCAAAAAGGCTGTCTTGATGTCCATCTGGTGTACTTCCATGTCTTCCGCTGCTGCCAAACAGAGAAGTATGCGGACGGAGGGAATCTGACGACCGGGGCAAAGGTTTCCTCGTAGTCAATTCCCTCCTTTTGTGTAAATCCCTTTGCCACTAATCTGGCCTTCTAGCGCTTGATTGTGTTATCTTGGTTCAGTATTAATTTGAAAACCCACTTACAACCGATTAGTTTTCGGTTAAGTGGACAATCCACCACCTCCCAAGTATCGGCTGCCATTATTGAGGCCATCTCCTCATTGATGGCTATCTTCCACCGTTTTCTTTCTAGACAAGTCATCTGTTTTCCATAAGTCTGAGGTTCATCTTGATAAGATAGTTTTGTTACTTTGTTATTAACCTGTTTTTCTTGCAATCTTTTGCTACTTCTCCTTCCCCCCTCAAAATCTGAGGCTGGAATAGATGGTTTTCGTGGATTCAATCGAACAATCTCGGCTTCTCCCCTATCCTTTGATTCCGAATCAATTTCCACCACATCTTCCGCTTCGGGTAGAGTTGTCACTGGAGTTTCCGCAGCCGAGTCCTTTTCGGTCTGATTTGTACCTGCAAGAATGTCATCTTCTCTAAAACTTGGATAGTTAGAAGCTCAAATTCATCGGAATTTTTGGACTCAAATCTGATTTTTACTGACTTTGTATATTTGAAGGGATCCACAGACTTTCCTTCATCCATAACTACTAGATGCTTTACTAAGATTATATCTTCCCTTTTTAGATCATAAACTCTATATCCATAAACATCCTCATCATATCCTAATAAGTATCCCAGTTTTCTTTTAGGATCTAGCTTCGAATTAGATCCATCTGTATCTAGACTGAATACTTGACTGCCGAAAACTTTTAAGTGAGATAGGTCTGGTTTTCGGCCTGTCCATCTCTCAAAAGGTGTTTGATCTTTTATAGTTGAAATAAGAACTCTATTTTTGAGGTAATTAGCATAGTTCATTGCTTCTACCCAAAACCTTTTTCCTATCTTCTTATTTGACAACATACTTCTAACACTATCACTTAGTGTTCTATTTAACCTTTCAGCTACTCCATTCTGTTCCGGGTTTTCTAGAACTGTCTTTTGGTGTTGGACCCCATCTTCCCTCAAAAAATCCTCAAACTGGTTAGAAGTATACTCTCCACCATTGTCACTCGTTATTCTCTTGATTGGAGTTTCATGGAGTTTTTCGCTCCATGCTTTATATTGTCTAAAACAATCTTGAGCTTCGGACTTGTTTTTCAAAAACTACACCCGAGAATACCGAGACCAATCATCAGTGATAGTCATCATAAATCTCTTCCCCCCCGGTGAGGGTACTTTAGCTGGTCCTCAAATATCTGTGTGTACTAGATCTAGAATTTTTTCTCCCTTATAGGTGGTTGTTTAAGGACAGTGTAATCTGTGTGCTTTACCTTGAGCACATCCACTACCATCACTTATATTATCACTCTTACTGAACTGAATCCCTTCCACCACTCCCATCTTTTTCATCTCTCTTAACTTATCTGGATTCACATGCCCAAGCCTCTTATGCCACATCATAATATCATGAACACCAAAATAATAAAGTTTCTTTGTTTCATTACTTAAAATCAGCCTAAACATCCCATGGCTACCTTTCTCAGCAATGAAATAGACATCCTCCTCAAAACTAGCAGTAAAGACTCCTTCCCTAGTGCTAGTTAAAAAACCCTTATCATCTAATACAGATGTAGAGATGAGGATTTTGTTCCCCTCCGGAATAAACAATACATCGGAGAATGTTACTATGGATGTCTTTCCTTCTACTAACACTTTCAGATCTAGCGATCCTACAAGAGTAGTGGTGACTATCCTCCCATCCCAGTACTCTATCTCTACGATGGGAATCTTTCTTATCTTAGTGAACATGTGCCTATCCTTTTTCATGTGCATGGAGGCACCTGAATCTACAATCCAGCCTGCTTCACCTTTCAATCCTCCGTAAGCACATTTCTGCCTTCGTGGTATATAACCCTCGTTTTTCACCTCCAACTTCTCATCTAAAAGGAGCTCATCGTCCTCGTCCTCGGATTCCGCCTCATGTACCTGTGTCACAAGGGCCTTTTTCTTTCCCCTCGGGGTACCACCGGTCTGCCCCTCCTTTAACCGAAGCTCGGTTAGCTTAGTGCACTCTGCCCTATAGTGCCCAGGTTTTTTACAAAAATGACATAAACCTTTGGGAGCCCTTGGTCCGAACTCGTCGGTCTAATTTTTTTGCTCCCTCCCCCCATAGTTTTCGACCGGTTTCCGAGAATCCTTGTTCCTCTAATCAGTCGCAGTTGCCAAAGCTTGGCCACTCTTTCCTCCCCTTCGGATCTCAATCGTATTCTGCCGAACGAGAATCATCCCTACCACTGAGTTCCATATCCACCTTGAGTGTGACAAGTCCTGAACACGGTTGACTATGTTTTCGAACTCATCGGGTAACTTCATCAATAAATAGTTAACCTTTTCTTTTTCACTAAAATCTTTTCCCGCACTCTCTAGCTCCATGAACAGTGTAGCAAGCTCATTGCAAAAATCCAACATTTTCCCCCCTTTGTATACATATTCCGTAACTTTCTGATGAGCTAACTGTTTTTGCTGAATCCTACCACTTTGGTATATCTCTATGAGAGCCATCCACAAATCGGATGCCCTTTCTACCTGCAAATGAGGACATGTAAGTCCATGAGTATGATGGCTTAGGATGAAGTGCTTTGCCACCATATTGTTGAAATCCCTGGTTTCAGTATCATTCTCCTCGTTCCTCGGAATAGGTGACATGAATGCTGCCCCAGTTGCTATTGGTGTGGTCGTCTCCTTCTCCGCTCCTTTGTCCACCACCTTTCCTTCCTTTGTCTCCTCCGTTGAAGATGGACCTGCTTTCTTTGTGAATCTACTTCCTTGAAACCTTGGAGGAATTCCAAGACTTGATGGACGCCCTAATCGTCCAGTCACTATCCCCCAAAACCTTTTTTCGCATAGAGCTCCTATCATTATACTTTTCCAGTATATGAAGCCAGTTCCATAAAAATTCGTTCCCTAGAGGGTGGGCCCATAACCTGAAACTCTGAGACCTCCATAAGTCCTGATAGTGGACAGCTTCTAAGAAGCCTCTAGGATAACCCTAATCCCTTTGTGTTTCAGCAAAAACAACTGCCACCCTGGCAAACAAAAACTCTAACGAACTTCACCCATGTGAAGGCAAGACTCCCTTGAGTCGATAGCAAAAAGAATCTTTGAATTTGCTCCCTTGAGCAGTAAGTTTTGGAGGGTCAAAGTTGACCTTTTGTACAGAAGCTCTCTGGGAGAGAGGGTCCTATCTCCTAATTTTCCTAAGTCCTATCTCTCTCACAGTCTCTATCTATTGATGTACGGAGCCAATCAGATTACACTTCCGTACACAAAAGTACAGCTGCCGGTGTACTTTCTGTACGAACATTGTACGACATGGTCTAAATGTCGACACGTGGTATATCCGGATTCACTCCCTTAATCCTCGGAGATGCCGCAATCCAATGTCCTTTTGCCACGTGTCATCCGATGTGGCGATGACCATAAACAGCCAAAATCCTCTTCCGTGATCTCGACGTATAATTTCGGCCGTCCGATTAACTTCACATTTAATCCTAGCCGTAATAAATACATAGGCGGATTTCGTTTCGCTAAAGAATTAAATGCACAGTATTCGTTTCTAATCCATACTGTAATCTGTACTTTTACATTAATGGATCTATGTCTTCGTAAACAGTTTAAGTTAAATGAATAATCCAAAGTGTTAATGTTTAATTAAATATCCAACAGTGTAGTACGTAACACTAGGTCTAGACATAACGAATAAGGCTACCTACTACTGGCTGCTTACTGTCTGGCAGGTACCGGGATCAAATCCAAGGGGCAGCACATATCCTTTTAGTAAATAAACCTCTAACGGTAAATAAACTAATATATATATTTCCCTTAAACCTTTGGATAGCCTAGGTAGCCATGGCTCTAGCTTCCTCTCCAATTTCTCAGTGACTGCGACAAGTTTGAGAGTTGGAGAGAGAAGTTAGAGGTAGACTACCTCGACTTCTTTCTATATTTCTATTTAAACCTAGAAAATACTTCAAAAGGACCATTAATTTCTACACACTACACGTCATGTCAAAATATTGAGATGGTGGTGAAGATTTTGGAGTCGGTGGGGGGAAAGGAGGAGGGCTTTTCTTGAGTGGGGGAGGAGAACTCTTTTTAAGAGGAGGAGGACTCTTCTTGGGAGGGGGAGGGCTGTTTTTGAGTGGAGGAGGAGGAGATTTGGCGGGAGGCGGGAGAGGCGGCGATTGGCATTGAGAGCCCGTCGGACCCGTTTGGAAAATGACGCAGTGAGGCGATTCCGGATATAGTGTGGAGTTGTTGCCAGGTACAGGTTGAGCTGGCCGACGTGAATGTGGAAGAGGGGCATAATGACGCACAGGTTCGAGAAAAACGTTTTGTTCTGCGTCGACGCAAAACGAAAAGAAAAATAATTGTCAATACGGCCAATGAGAGAAATGATTGTCAGTGCGGCCAATGAGATATTTGATTTCTTGGCTTTCTAACTATAGATGTTCTGGAAATTTACAGGATTTGAGCCTTCCAAGGATCACAGGTGCGGAAACGTACCATGTTGAAGTTTCGGAAGTGAAATTTCGGAAGGCAATCTCGAGATGTAAAATTGATCGCCCGTACTGTTGATCATGACCGGGCAGCCGGCCAAAACTTTTCCGCTGCCCGTGTTGGAGACCTGTACTAAAGTGCCGTTGGTGGCTTCGACAATGGGGGGGTCGACGCCGGAGTCAGGCGGGCCGTCCAAACAGTACAAAAAAAATGCATTTATTTATTCCTTTGGACATCATGTGAATACCAAAATGCGAAAGTATCAACAGCCAAATCATAATTTGGAGTGTATTCAAACTATACGGAATAGATTGCACAACTTAGGGTGCGTCTCCATGTACTTGTAACTTAGAGAAATTACTTTGTTTTTTAGCGCAGATCCGGCGAACTCGGATTTCAAGTGTCCCTATGTGTTAAATCGGGATAAAAACTTAAGGGTGTGACGATTGTATACGCTGACATACGTGTGACGGTTGCCAAAGTCTACAATCTGTGATTTTCCAAATTGTTCGTGACCTCGCATAATTGTACGGTGAGAGGCAGCGAGTGCGAGTTGATGTGGCGCCTTTAGAGATTTCTCACGTTTTCGTGAAATGGCGTCTGAATCTTCAAATCCCTTGAAATGAAAAAATCCGTACTCAACGAAAACTGACAAATATAAACAAATTATGTAATTTGATAGACGTAAACGGACAAAACATACCCAAATGTGTATTTTTTGTTGTCGTTTAAATTCATTTGAATTTTGTTAGAAATATTTTTACACGTGTGAATACGTGTAGTTATTTGTTTACTGAAAATACTTTGTTTTAAAAAACATTGCGCATGTTTTTAAAGAAAAGTTTGAAGATGACATTTTTTAGCGTGGCTGTGGGTTGAAGAACACAAGACGACAACATGTAGTACATTTTAAATTCGACGATGACGCAAAATGTACTTCTCCTTTTTTCTTTTTTTTGGTACAGTTGACACTAATGCGGTACGGCCTTAAGTTTTAGAAGAAAACGACAAAAAAAAACCCTTACTTAGATACATGGAGACGCACCTTTAGATTACATCTAAACAAAAGAGTGCGTGTGACGTCACAACCTACTGTGCTCCCTATATGCTTGCAAACAAAAATTGAGAAAAGACGCATTGTAACCTTGACAGTTGGTAAAAAAAAATCGAGTCAAGCTAATCGCCAGAGAAAAATCGGATAATAAATCAACACCGAACTAGGTGTTGCCAAACACTCCACGAGGGCGTCAAATTTATTCGATTGCACATAATAAGTGAGCGGTCAAAGTAACGGATTCGCAATTTGCCGGCAAACGGGACGCTTCATACCACCGACCGTCTCGTCCGGCAGTACAACGATCGCTACAGCCGTCACAACACATTAAATGCACTGCCTCACTGCCACGTTGCAGTAGGTTTTGTTTCTTACAGATGACACTGCAGCTTTGCTCGTCATACAGCCAATATCCGTCGAATTGACAAGGCTATACAAAGGGCCCGACCTATAAATCCTCTAAGCGAAAGCGATTCGAAAACATCGAAATCCAAGGCAGCGCAAGAAATAGCGTCTTTGAAAAGCACTGCCGCCATGCCTCGTGTTCAAGTAGCCGCTGTTGAAATAAGTAGTTTTTGTTGTATTTTATATGTCTAAAACTAATTAGCGGAAACATATAAAGAAAATGTAGGCAGCTTGCCTCCATCTCTTCTCTCTTGCCCCGATACTTATTGTAGTCCCTAAAGGAGAGAGAAAGCGATAGAGCCATGGCTGCCTTAGCTCCATAGGAAGGACTAAAGAGTGACTTAAGTCACTCTCAACAAAAGGTTGAGTCCGGCAGGACTCGAACCCCTGACCGGCATAACGTGGCGTAGCCGTTAGCTCTAACCAGTCTGTCGTAGAAGTTCGTTAGGAGATATAGGGTTTCATTAGTATTTAAACTATTGTATAATACAGAAACCATTTAACTGTAATATGGACGAACGGACAAACTTGTTAAGGTTTAGTGCGAACGTCATTTCGCACGAAACAAATGAAACGGACATTTCTTTTAAACGGTCGACATTCAATGTCGGATTTAATCCGACGGAGCACATCATCGCCGAGATCGCGGAATGGTCACTTTGGATTTTATGGACGTGGCATGACGTGGCGCCGCGTGGAAGGATGACATTCGGTCGCTAGAATTCCGGAGAATATACGAACGAGTGGAAAAGTGACACGCGTCCACTCAGCAACCTTGTCGTAAACCAGCCGTACAGAAAGGACATCGGCCGTAGTACCTTTATGTATTTTACAATAATATGATTGGTTCGTGCTTCAGTAGATAGGGGTTGTGAGAGAGGTTTAGGACTTAGGAAATTTTGGTAGATAGTCACCTCTCTCTAACAGAGCTTTGAATAAATTGGCATTTTTGCCGGCTCATAACTTATCGGCTGGTTGGCCGTTTTCAGTGATTCTTTTTGCTACGGACTCAAAGGAGTCCACGCTGCATACGGGTGCTGTCAAACAATCATTTTGCCTTCTTGGACAGTAGTGGTTGTGGCTTGAATTGGGTTAGTTAAATACTTTCTAGAGGCTTCCTGTATTTTGTGGTCCAATGGAGGACACACAATTGCAGGTTATGGGCCCACCCTCTAGGGTGCCCACCTTCAATGGATCTGGGTTCATCTATTGGGAGGCCATGATGATGGGAGCTTTGTGGGAAAAACGATACTAGGGTATCGTTAGTAGACAAGTGAAACGTCCACCCTCGGGAACAACACCAAGATTTTGAGGAGTAAGGTTTCCTGCAGCAACGGCTGCCTCAGCGGAGGAGGTAGATGATGGGGACAGCAGTGTGTCCGAAAAAGGGAAAGGGAAGGAGACACCCCTCACTCGTATTGCCACAGTACATGGAGCGGCGACCGTGAAGACCGCGTAGAACGATACTCAAATGTGAGAGGATGTAAACATGGCTGCCAAGAACTTTATTCTCAGGCACCTCACTCAAGTTTTGGCCACTCCTCATCTTCACATTTACAAGGCCGAGGAGTTGTGGGTGAGTTTGGTGGATATTTATAGAGCTGGAACTATTCAGAAGCTCCAGTTGGCTGAGCAAAAGCTAGTGAGTTACACTTACAAAGGAGGAAAGATGTTAGATTATTGTAATGATCTTTCTTGTTTGCATATGGAGATGGAAAGTGCCAGGTGGACAGGTACATGAAAATGAAAGTTAACACTCTTATCATGAAGTTACCAGATGAGATTGAGAACATAGTGTATCGAGTACAGGAAATGCCTGATAGTTCATAGAAATGCAACACGATGGTCAGGATGATACTTGTGGAGGAAAACACAATAGAGATTAGGAGAGAAAGGAAGAGCATTCAAGCTTTAGCAGCAAGAAGGGACCGATGGGGGAAGGACCCGAAGAAACCTTACAAAGGGGAAAGAGATCATTCTGGGGGAGCGAGACCCCCAAAGGGTCTTTGTCATTTTTGCAAAAAGCCGGGACACTTCATCGCAGATTGTGTCAAGCTGTCGGAGCTGAGGCTCCAAGAGAACCGTGGAGGGGGTTTTTCCGGAGGGAAGAAAAAGGCACTTGTGGTTATAAAAGTGACAAGAGAAACCGACGATGAGTCCTCTGAGGAGGATGGGGAGCTTCTTCTTGACGAGAGCCTGGAGGAGAAGGAGATCTTTAGGAGACAGAAGTGTACCCTTGGAGCAATTCGGGAAGCTCCACAAGAAGGATGGATTATCGACTCAGGTGCATCCATGCATATGTGTCGTGATGAAGAACTCTTCACTAAGCTAAGAAAGATCCCTACTGTAGAAATAGATTATGGGGATGTGAGAGTGGTTACTACAAATCTAGTGGGATCACTGGATCTGAAAGTCTTAGTGGAAGGTAAGACTTATATACTTACATTCTCAAATGTACTCTACATTCCTCAGCTGAGTAAAAATCTTGTCTCAACGTCTGTGCTAGATGACAAAGAGCTTGATACCTTTAAGAAAAAGAGAGTCTTTACAGCTAAGTATGGGGATGAAGTTTACTTCACGGCAAATAAGGGTAGCCAAGGAATGTTTAGGCTTAACCTGAGTAATGAAAAGAAGAATGCTTATTATGTTGGTGTTCCTAAGTTGATGATTTGGCATAAGCGGTTGGGGCATGTGCATTTTGATAGGTTAAGGGAAATGAAAAAGCTTGGGGTAGTAGAAGGCTATCACTTAGGGGATAATGAAATGATGGATGATTGTAGTGGTTGTGCTCAAGGTAAGGCTCACAGACTTCCCTCTCCTAAAGCCCCCACCTATAGAGGTGAGAAAGTGTTAGACTTGATCAATACATATATTTGGAGACCATCAAAAGTACCTTCGGTTGGAGGAAATAGGTTCATGATGACCATAACTGATGACTGGTCTAGATAGTCTAGAGTCTACTTTCTAAAAACAAAGTCTAAAGCATCAACTTACTCCAAAGAATATAAAGCCTGGAGTGAGAAGTTGCATGAAACCCCCATTAAGAGGATAAGGAGTGATAATCGGGGGGAATATACCTCTAACCAGTTTGAGGAATATCTGAGAGATAAGGGAGTGCAGCACCAGAAAACTGTACCATATGACCTGGAACAAATGGGGTACCTGAGAGGTTGAATCGAACACTACGAGATAGTGCATGCAGTATGTTGGCAGACAAGAAAATAGGAAAGAGATTTTGGGCAAAAGCAATGAATTGTGCCAACAACATTAAGATTAGAGTCCTTACTTTAGCTATAAAGGGAGTGACACCTTATGAGAGATGGGTTGGAAGGAAACCAGATATCTCACACCTTAAAGTATTCGGTAGCCAAGTTTACAATCTTGACACGGATAAGAAATATTGGAAACTAGATGCTAAGGGAAAACCTGGATACTTTATGGGATATGATGAGGATGTTAAGGGATATAGAGTCTATGACTTAGCAAAAAAAGGAATAATTCTGGTCAAACACTAAGTTGTCATGGATGAAGGGAAGTCATTTGACCCTTTTGAATATACAAAGAAGATAAGAATCATATTTGAGTCCGACAATGAGGAGAACTCGGTCGTTCCCGAAAGGGACATGAGTGAAATCGTGATTGCAAATTCAGAGGAGATCCAAGATACAAGAGACTCACCGGAAACCTCACATACTCCTATGGATTTCAAGGAGATAGAAGAAGCGGGACAAGAACCGGTTTCCATGGACAGGGGAGGCGATGAGACAATGAGAAGAAATCCAAGACTTCCATCAATTCCAGCTTCAGAGTTTGAGGGAGGAAGGAGGAGGAGCAAAAGGATACAGGAAAAACAAACGGCTCATAAGGTAACTAAGCTATCTCACCCAAATGAGCCTCAGTCTTACTCAGAGGCAGTGAATAGTCCAGAGAAAGAAAGATGGATTAGAGCCATAAATGATGAGATGGCTTCAATCATGGAAGCAAATACTTAGGAATTAGCGGATTGTCCTCCACACAGAAAATCTATTGGGTGTAAATGGGTATTTAAACTAAAATTGAAATCAGATTATACCATTGAGAGATATAAGGCTCGATTGGTAGCAAAGGGGTTCACTCTAAAGGAGGGGATTGACTATGAGGAGACCTTTGCTCGAGTTGTTCGGTTCCCTCCAGTAAGGATTCTCCTTAGTCAGGCAGCAACGGAAGACATGGAAATCCACCAGATGGACATTAAGTCAGCTTTTCTTAATGGTGTGTTAGAGGAAGAATTTTCATGAGGCAACCCGAGGGGTTCGTGGAAGAAGGAGAAGAGAGCAAAGTCTGCAGGCTCATAAAATCCTTATATGGACTGAAGCAGGCTCTTCGACAGTGGAATAAGAAACTAGATGAGTTTCTCACCGATCTCGTATATATTTGGATCAGCTCTGACCATTCTATCTATATGTTTGAAGATGAGAATAGTGTCATTTTTATTGCAATTTATGTGGATGATCTGGTTGTGTTGAGTAAGTCTTTCGAGAAGATCAATAGGCTGAAGAAAGATCTTAGGGGCAGATTTGATATGAAGGATTTAGGGGAGGCAAAATATATTTTGGGGATCGAAATGGAGAGAGATAAGGGGAAGAAGATTATCAGACTTACTCAGAAAGAAACAATAGGTTATATGCTTGAGAAATTCCAGATGGAAAATGGTAACAGTTGTACCACTCCCATGGACTTGAAAAAAGTAAGTGATGGGAGTGTAGAAGGAGGAGTGATGATCTTAGACGATGAGATGAGTCCAGAGGAGAGAGAGTTTATGAAATCTATCTCTTATAGACAGGTCGTAGGAAGTTTGATCTACTTTATGAACTGTACCAGGCCAGACATAGTGGCAGCGGTTGGAGTACTTTGTTGAAATTTATGTATTTTCTAGGTCTGTATTGGAAAAATAAATAGAGTGTTGGAAAAAGGTAATTAATAGTTCACTTCTATATTTTAGTTAGAATGTAAAGAGAGAGAAAGAGAGGACCAAAGGCAGGCCATGGCTGCTGCGTCATTTAGAAGGAGGCAAAATGAATTAGAAGGTATTTTACTAGTTTTAGCAAAATAGTGCTTCTAGCCAGATTTGAACCAGGGTCTTCAGACTATTATGTAGATCTACGCCTTATCCATTAAGGCACTGACGAAAGGATACACATGATATGTTTCATGCATATATATATATATTGATCTTAAGGACTAATTCGCAGCAGACTAACGAAAACGCGCATTAATCAATTCATGCATGGAAGCGAATCGAAGCTGTATAAATACAACTGATCGGACGGCCACCATTACAGCCACCACCCACAATAAGCTTTCGGCGGCCTTCGGGGATAGCCTCACGGGGTGCCACGTTGCACCACATTATATTATATCGGAGAAGATGAGAGGAGGAACCATGGCTCCCGATTTGGCAAATGTCACCTTGTAGACCATGTCGTACAATGGCCGTACAATAAGTACATCGTGTTGTTTTTGAAATGTTAGTTTCGTGCGTACGACTCACTTTGTGCGCACGCGACGTTTCGTGCGTAATTTATTAAATGAATTTAATGTGGTTGTACGAATGGATTTTCGGGTTGGGGGAGAAGTAAAATTAATTGAAGTTCGACGTACGAAATAATAATTTGAGTGACGCGAACCAACGCACGTAATTTATGGAATGCGTTGGAGAAATGGACGGCGGATCGCGAAGCGATCCGATGTAAGTTATTCAAAGAGGTTGAAATGGTATGTAGCATGTACGAAACACAATGCGATGGTGGCATTTATGGAAATGGACTGTCAAGCTCATGTGCTTCACAGGCACCCCTTTTATCTTACCAAGGATTCCCTAGCCCTTTTTCCTCTGTACGGTCATTAAAGTACACAAAAAGGAGCGCACTCAGCCAGACCAGGTTCTTCTATTTTCCTAACTATACGGAACGCACTTTATTTTGCGCCTAACGGAGGCCGGACAACAAAGTTACTCCGTTCCAAAAATTACCATCCTGTTACATGTGACAAGTTGCCAACTTACCCATTGGGGGCTACATTGTGGAACGCCACGTAACTTTTGGGATAGTCTCGTAGATTTTGCTGTTGGCTATCAGTAGGAGGTTAGTTCAGGTCCACCAGCCGAATAGAGCATTTATTAATGTGAGTCAAAGTTAGGCATTTCACATCAATTTAGAACTTTGTTGCTCAGGATTGTGTCATAAGAAACCACATGGCTTCTAATCTAGCCAGAGATAGTCGCCTAATTTTTTACCCCGAGTGTAGTACAACATATTTTGTTTTATGTCCGTACGATAACAATTCCTGGCCGGTGATTGGCTCCTGGTATTGCTTTGACTTTGGTACTATCAGTATGACAAACTTTGCTTGTATAAGGCACTTGAGGCCAAGGGAGACACGTTGCTCTTTCAGTACTGTCTCCTGAGAATAACCCTAGAAATTCCAGCAAACTTTCTTGTGGAGAGCTTTTGTTTTGCATGTGATTGTGACCCTATTGCCATCTTGGTTTGCATCCGTCCTTTGTGGAAATCGTAGTTCGGTTGGGTGGTTGGCACCGTCTTTCCTGTTTTGGGCGATTTGGGGACTAGTGTTTGTTAGAAACCAAGAAGGGTCTGGCCGGTTCAGGGTCGAGGGAACCGAGGAGTTAAGGAGGCCTTACCTGTTCTGGGGTTTTCAGGGGGAGATTTCGTCTCCTTTTGGTTGTCTACGTTACGTTTTGGGGGTAGGTTGAGCTCGCTTGCTATTATTCCATATTCTAACTTTATATCTCTATTTTTCTAAGGGCAAGGTGATATTGTTAATTCTTAGACAACATTTTTATATTTCTATCCTTTCATTTTTCTGAGTGGAAGCATCTGGGTTCTCTCTTTGGTACTCCTTTTTGGGGCTCTGGTTGGGTTTCTTCCGGGGTGGATTACCAGAATCTTTGTACCTGAATAGTGAATTTTGAGAGGATTTTTGTTAGGCTTCCAACAGATAGTCACAGTACTGAAACAACCACCTGTCTCTTTAGGTTAAAGAGGATAGGTGCTCAGGGCGGAGTACTTTATAAGGGGATTTAGATCTTCTTCTCCATTCAGCTATAGGGGGAGGAGATGTCCAGGATAAGGATCTTCCGGGTGTCAGATCGGACGAGCAGGAGAGGCAAGAAGCGGTGGCCCAGAAGGAAGAGTCACAGGTGCCCGAGGGAGCACCCCTCTTTGGCTCACCTGTACACATAGAGCGGTTTCTTAAGGGAGAGATGCCCCTTGAGGTTGCGGTCGACACTACTCCTACGCACCTAGAGGGGATACTTCCTCCTCCACCTCCACCTGTCTTTTCCCCCGAGAATTTCCCAACGTTGTCCGAGTCGGTCAGAGCTACGGCTTCGGAGAAGGCGGAGAGGCCGCACTTATCCCCTAAAAGCCGTAGAAAGGGGTTGGCCCACAAGGAAGCAGTCCCTCGTCACCTTCTCGAGATTGGTCGCTATACCCTATCTAAGGCACCGATAGCAGAAATGTACATGGATCCTAAGATCCTGACCGATCCTAACCGGCCAGGTCGTAAAGAAATCTTAGCCCTTCATGATCTCCATGAGTTGAACGTTGGTGCAGCGGGTAGCCAGGTCAGATCGAGCTAAAGTGGTATGCCCAGTGGGAGATGTAGTGGAGATACTCAGCAGTTCATCCGAGACTGGCTCCCAAACCTCCGTACCGGAGCAACAGGGAGGACCATCAACTTCCTACCAGCTGTAGAAACTAATGGTTTTATTAGTATTTTCTAGGTCTGAAAAGAAATATAGAAGTCGAGGCAGTCTATCTCTAACTTCTCTCTCCAACTCTCAAACTTGTCGCAGTCACTGAGAAATTGGAGAGGAAGCTAGAGCCATGGCTACCTTGGCTATCCTGAGGTTTACGGAAATTTTATATTAGGGTTTATATATTTAATTAAAATGTATGTGCCGGCGGCATGATTTGATCCTTGTACCTGCCGGCCGGCAGACACAATGTAGCCGGTAGCCTTAGCCGTTTCATCTAGCGGTAGTGTTACCTAGCATATAGTTTGATAATTATTTATATATGTATACAAGCGATAAACCATTTAACTAGAATTAATTACGGGATACATAGATCCAGTAATATGTAATGTACGACTTACGGTACGGACATAAATCAGTACCGCGCATTTGTTTCGTAAATGAAACAAATACCGCGCATGTATTTATTACGGCTACGATTAAAGCCGAATTTAATCGGACGGCTGGAATTAGCGCCGAGATCGCGGAGGAAGATTTCGGCGGTTTGTGGCCATCGCCACATCGGATGACGCGTGGCGAAATTCCGTTGGATTGTGGAAACTCCGGAGATTATGGCACCGAATCCGGATTTGACATGTGTCGACATTTTGGCCATGTCGTACAATGTCCGTACATAAAGTACACCGGCAGCTGTACTTTTGCGTACGGAACTCAATTCTGATTGGTTCCGTACATCAGTAGATAGAGTCTGTGAGAGAGATAGGACTTAGAAAAATTAGAAGATAGGACCCTCTCTCCCAGAGAGCTTCTGTACAAAAGGTCAACTTTGACCCTCCATAACTTACTGCTCAGGGGAGCAAATTCAGAGATTCTTTTTGCTATCGACTCAGGGGAGTCTTGTCTTCACAGGGGTGAAGTTGGTCAGAGTTTTTGTCTGCCAGGGTGGCAGTTATTTTTGCTTAAACACAAAGGGGTCAGGATTATCCTAGAGGCTTCTTGGAAGCTGTCCACTCTGAGGACTTATGGAGGTCTCAGAGTTTCAGGTTATGGGCTCACCCTCTAGGGTACCAATATTTAATGGAACTGGCTTCATATACTGGGAAAGTATGATGATAGGAGCTCTATGCGAAAAAAGGTTTTGGGGGATAGTGAGTGGACGATTGGGGCGTCCATCAAGTCTTGGAATTCCTCCAGGGTTTAAAGGAAGCAGATTCACCAAGAATGAGGATTCACCTTCAACGGAGGAAACAAAGGAAAAAGAGGTGGTGGACAAAGGAAAGGAGAAGGAGGCGACCACACCAATAGCAACTGGTTTAGCATTCATGTCACCTATTCCGAGGAACGAGGAGAATGATACTGAAACCTGGGACTTCAACAATATGGCGGCAAAGCACTTCATCCTACGCCATCTCACTCAAGGACTTGCATGTCCTCATTTGCAGGTAGAGAGGGCATCCGATCTTTGGATGGCTCTCATAGAGATGTACCGAAGTGGTACGATTCAGCAACAACAGTTGGCTGATCAGAAAGTTAAGGAGTATGTATACAAAGGGGGAAATATGTTGGATTTTTGCAATGAGCTTGCTACACTCTTCATGGAGCTAGAGAGTGCGGGTAAAGTTTTTAGTGAAAAAGAAAAAGTTAACTGTTTACTAATGAAGTTACCTGATGAGTTCGAGAACATAGTCAACCGTGTGCAGGACTTGCCGGACTCAAGGTGGATATGGAACTCAGTGGTAGGGATGATTCTCGTTCGAGAGAATACGATTGAGATCCGAAGGGGAGGAAAGAGTGGCCAAGCCTTGGCAACAGCGACCGATTGGAGGAACAAGGATTCCCGGAAACCAGTCAGAAACTATGGGGGTAGGGAGCGGGAAAAACAGGTTGGCGAGTTCGAACCAAGGGCTCCCAAAGGTTTATGTCATTTTTGTAAGAAACCTGGGCACTATATGGCAGAGTGCACCAAGCTAACCGAGCTTCGGTTAAAGGATGGGCAGACCGGTGGTACCCCGAGAGGAAAGAAAAAGGCCCTTGTCACACAGGTACTTGAGGCGGAATCCGAGGACGAGGACGATGAGCTCCTTTTGGATGAGGAGTTGGAGGCGAAAACTGAGGTTGAAATTCCACGAAGGCAGAAATATGCTTACGGTGGATTGAAAGGTGAAGCAGGCTGGATTATAGATTCAGGTGCCTCAATGCACATGTGTAAGGATAGACACCTGTTCACTAAGATAAGAAAGATTCCCACCGTAGAGATAGAGTACGGGGATGGGAGGATAGTCACCACTACTCTTGTAGGATCGGTAGATCTGAAAGTGTTAGTTGAAGGAAAGACATCCATATTAACATTCTCCGATGTATTGTTTATTCCGGAGCTGAACAAAAACCTTATCTCTACATCAGTATTAGATGATAAGGGTTTTTTCACTAGCACTAGGGAAGGAGTCTTTACTGCTAGTTTTGAGGAGGATGTCTATTTCATTGCTGAGAAAGGTAGCCATGGGATGTTTAGGCTGATCTTAAGTAATGAAACGAAGAAACTTTATTATGCTGGTGTTTATGATATTATGATGTGGCATAAGAGGCTTGGGCATGTGAATCTAGATAAGTTAAGAGAGATGAAAAAGATGGGAGTGGTGGAAGGGATTCAGTTCAGTGAGAGTGATGATATAAGTGATTGTAGTGGGTGTGCTCAAGGTAAAGCACACAGATTACCCTTTCCAAAAACAGCCACCTACAAGGGAGAAAAACTTCTAGATCTAGTACACACAGATATTTGGGGACCGGCTAGAGTGCCCTCACCGGGGGGGAAGAGATTTATGATGACTATAACTGATCATTGGTCTCGGTATTCCCGAGTATATTTTTTGAAAAACAAGTCAGAAGCTGAGGACTGTTTTAGACAATATAAAGCATGGAGCGAAAAACTCCATGAAACTCCAATCAAGAGAGTAAGGAGTGACAATGGTGGAAAGTATATTTTTTACCAGTTTGAGGATTTTTTGAGGGAAGATGGGGTTCAACACCAAAAGACAGTGCCAGAAAATCATGAACAGAATGGGGTAGCTGAAAGGTTAAATAGAACACTAAGTGATAGTGCTAGAAGTATGTTGTCGGATAAGAAGATAGGAAAAAGGTTTTGGGCAGAAGCAATGAACTGTGCTAATTACCTCAAAAATAGAGTTCTTACTTCAGCTATAAAAGATCAAACACCTTATGAGAGATGGACAGGCCGGAAACCAGACTTATCTCATTTAAAGGTTTTCGGCAGTCAAGTATTCAGTCTAGATACTGATCGGTCCAATTGGAAGCTAGATCCTAAAGGAAAACCTGGATACTTATTAGGATATGATGAGGATGTTAAAGGATATAGAGTTTATGATCTAAAAAGAGAAGATATAATCTTAGTAAAGCATCTAGTAGTTATGGATGAAGGAAAGTCTGTGGATCCCTTCAAATATACAAAGTCAGTAAAAATCAGATTTGAGTCAGAAAATTCTGATGACTTTGAGCTTCCTAACTATCCAGGTTTTAGAGACGATGACATTCTTGCAGGAACAAATCAGACCGAAAAGGACACGGCTGTGGAAACTCCAGTGACAACTCTACTCGAAGCGGAAGACGTGGTGGAAATTGATTCGGAATCAAGGGATAGGGGAGAAGCCGAGTTTGTTCGAAAGAATCCACGAGAACCATCTATTCCGGCCTCAGATTTTGAGGGAGGGAGGAGAAGTAGCAAAAGACTGCAAGAAAAACAGGTTAATAACAAGGTAACTAAACTATCTCATCAAGATGAACCTCAAACTTATCGAGAGGCGATGACTTGTCCAGAAAGAAACCGGTGGAAGACAGCCATCAATGAGGAGATGGCTTCAATCATGGCAGCCGATACTTGGGAGCTGGTGGACTGTCCACCTAACCGAAAACCAATCGGTTGTAAGTGGGTTTTCAAACTGAAACTGAACCCAGATAACACAATCGAGCGCTACAAGGCCAGATTAGTGGCAAAGGGATTTACACAAAAGGAAGGAATTGACTACGAGGAAACCTTTGCCCCGGTGGTCAGATTTCCCTCCGTCCGCATACTTCTCAGTTTAGCAGCGGCGGAAGACATGGAAGTGCACCAGATGGACATCAAAACAGCCTTTTTGCATGGAGAATTAGAAGAGGAGATCTTCATGCGACAACCCGAAGGGTTTGTGGAAGAAGGAGAGGAGAGTAAGGTATGCCGGCTGATTAAATCTCTTTATGGTTTGAAACAGGCGCCCCGACAGTGGAATAAGAGGCTTGATGAGTTTCTTACCGGTCTAGGATATATTCGGATCAGCTCAGATCACTCAATCTATGTTTTCGAAGATGAGGAAGGTTTTATATTTATTGCAATTTATGTTGATGATTTGCTTGTTTTAAGTAAATCAATGGAAAAAATTAATAAACTGAAAACCGATCTTAAGGGGAGATTTGAAATGAAGGATATGGGGGAAGCAAAATATATTTTGGGAATTCAAGTAGAGAGAGACCGAAAAAGAAAAATTATAAGATTGACTCAAAAGGAAGCAATAGGAAACATGCTTGAAAAATTTCAAATGGATAAAGCTAATAGTTGCACAACTCCAATGGAATTGAAGAAGGGAAGTGAGGGGAGTGAGGAAGAAGGAGTCATAGTCTTAGACGAGGAATTATCTCCTGAAGAACAGAAGTTCATGCAGACTATTTCTTACAGGCAAGTAGTGGGAAGTCTAATCTATTTTATGAATTGTACCCGGCCGGATTTAGCTGCAGCTGTAGGAGTGCTGAGTAGAAGTCTAAATGCTCCCACTAAGAAGGATTGGGAGGCAGCTAAGAGAGTCCTTAGATACTTGGTAGGAACTAGAGATCTATGGTTGCATTTGGGTGGGGAGAATACTGACATCACTACTTGGAGTGATGCCAGTTATGGTGATGCTCCGATGAGGAGATGTACTTCTGGATATGTATTATATGTGGGTGATGGGGCTTGCTGTTGGAGTAGCAAACAGCAAAAGGTTATTGCTCAGTCCACCATGGAGGCTGAGTATATGGCCTCTTGCTCTGCTGTAAAAGAATTGATGTGGGTCAAGTCTTTGCTTGGTGAGCTTGGTCACCTTAAGAGTGGTGTGCAGAAAATATTTTGTGATAATCAGGCAGCAATCGCTATTTCTGCCAATCCTAAACACCATTTTAAAGCCAAACACATGGACATCAGACTCAGCTTTGTTAGAGAGAAAGTAGAAATCAAAATAATCAGTTTAGAGTACAGACCAGATAGTGAGATGGTAGCAGATATGATGACCAAACCTGTGCCTTCCCCTAAGCTAATTTTTTGCAGGGAGAAGTGTGGTCTGAAATTAAAGATTGACTAGAAAATAAGGGGAGTGTAGAAACTAATGGTTTTATTAGTATTTTCTAGGTCTGAAAAGAAATATAGAAGTCGAGGCAGTCTATCTCTAACTTCTCTCTCCAACTCTCAAACTTGTCGCAGTCACTGAGAAATTGGAGAGGAAGCTAGAGCCATGGCTACCTTGGCTATCCTGAGGTTAACGGGAATTTTATATTAGGGTTTATATATTTAATTAAAATGTATGTGCCGGCGGCAGGATTTGATCCTTGTACCTGCCGGCCGGCAGACACAATGTAGCCGGTAGCCTTAGCCGTTTCATCTAGCGGTAGTGTTACCTAGCATATAGTTTGATAATTATTTATATATGTATACAAGCGATAAACCATTTAACTAGAATTAATTACGGGATACATAGATCCAGTAATATGTAATGTACGACTTACGGTACGGACATAAATCAGTTCCGCGCATTTGTTTCGTAAATGAAACAAATACCGCGCATGTATTTATTACGGCTACGATTAAAGCCGAATTTAATCGGACGGCCGGAATTAGCGCCGAGATCGCGGAGGAAGATTTCGGCGGTTTGTGGCCATCGCCACATCGGATGACGCGTGGCAAAATTCCGTTGGATTGTGGAAACTCCGGAGATTATGGCACCGAATCCGGATTTGACATGTGTCGACATTTTGGCCATGTCGTACAATGTCCGTACATAAAGTACACCGGCAGCTGTACTTTTGCGTACGGAACTCAATTCTGATTGGTTCCGTACATCAGTAGATAGAGTCTGTGAGAGAGATAGGACTTAGAAAAATTAGAAGATAGGACCCTCTCTCCCAGAGAGCTTCTGTACAAAAGGTCAACTTTGACCCTCCATAACTTACTGCTCAGGGGAGCAAATTCAGAGATTCTTTTTGCTATCGACTCAGGGGAGTCTTGTCTTCACAGGGGTGAAGTTGGTTAGAGTTTTTGTCTGCCAGGGTGGCAGTTATTTTTGCTTAAACACAAAGGGGTCAGGATTATCCTAGAGGCTTCTTGGAAGCTGTCCACTCTGAGGACTTATGGAGGTCTCAGAGTTTCACCAGCAACCCACCCCATCTTAGGACATCGCAACCAGCAGGCCGGCTCACAGCGGGGCGGTCCCTCGGACACGGGCCACGGAAGGGACCTGCAAGCGAGGGTTACCCGAGCCAAAGAAGGGGTACAGGTTTGATGATCGCGACCGCAAGGGCAGGTTCGCTCCCCGACCTAAAGCGAAACTGTTCTTCCCTTCCGAATCCACCTCTCCAAGCTCAAAGTCTCCTTCTGCTCTGGTGGTTCGACCATCAGAGGGGTTGTGGCGTTCTAGACCCACCAATCCCGAGGTACCGGGTTTGGGGATTGCGGAACTCTCAGGGGTGGTGAGTAGTACACAAAAACTGGTTGATATCTTGCGATCCCAGAGTCAGGCTACGACGGGGACTGTACTCGTCACCATCGATTGGAAAGCTCTTGAAGAAGAAAGGAAGAGGGCCCTTGAACAGGAATTGCTCCTCATAAGGGAGGCTAGGCGAATATTAAGAGGGATCCTTAGTGGACAGATAGCTCCTCCTAGAGAGACAGGTCCCTCTGCTGAGAGACAACCTACAGTGCAGACAACCCCTACGGAGATTCCAGCTCCCGGAATTTCTTCGGAACTTAGACCAGAGTCTCCTCTTCAGCGGGAAGGGGGGGAAACAACAGCACCTAACAAATACGGGATGGGTGTAGATTTACCGGATAACGTTGCAGCCGCCTCCACTGAGCGCCCTACTGTTATCTCAGTGGCTGGGTCTTCAACCGCGGAGGTCGTGGTATTATTACAACCCGACCAGAGACAACACATCTCCCTTGGGCTTTCCACTCCTCCTCCATCTCCACCTCAGACATCCTCACCTTTGCCTTCTGTTTCTCCGGCCGTTGCAGTCCGTGGGTCACCGGGACCACCTGTCTTACCCTACAAGTACAACGTTCCTGCCTACTCTCCTTCTCAGCGACGTTCTCCCGATCCCAACGAAGGAACTCCTCCACCAGAAACCTCCAGAAGGCGTACACGGAGACTGACACCTTTCCCTCGTAGTCCTCTGTCATCTCCATCCCCTTCTCCACCAATCCCTCCAAGACCCCCGGCGATTAAACTTATTCTCCACTTCCTCATTGGGGGGGGTGCCCATCTCTCGCCAAGCAGCTCGTTCTACCGGAGAAGGAGGCGGCCCCGAGCCAAACGACGCAGATCCAGGGGCAATTTCACCGTTTCAGTTTGTCAACCCAACCGGACCATCCTCTTCTTAGTTCACCAACCTTGCAGAGGAGGAAAAAGAAATGGGGGACGTAAGGATCTTTACGGGAGATAGTTCAGGAATCGCTTTCTCGGATTTTGAATTGCTGTGGAAATCTTTCACTCAGTCCGAAATCAACTAATATAGGGGCGGAGCCATTCCGGATGACTTCGAAACCACGCTTTTCCCCATGATGGTAAATTATCTTGCTGGTAGCGCTTTGGCTGATTATAAGGAGCGACAACCTCTCCTGATGGCTCCTAGCATCAAAATTTTAGACCCCATCCTTGATGAGGCAGTTTTGCAGACAGATGCAGACTTGGCTGCCGCTGCAGCCGCTCCTGTCACCGCCCTCTTCACAGAGGACATGAAATTGCAGGCACAAGGACGGGCCTATATCGCTCAGCTTCAGGCTATACTAGAGGCCAAAGCAGCCACTCGGATGGTTGCAGACCCAACCCCCTGTACCACTCTTTTGAATGCCTGGAGACTCTTTTACACCGAAAGGAATGAATCTGCTATCAAGGAGTTCACGGAATTCCGTTGCCAAAAGAGTGAAACTCCAGAGACTCTTTTTAACAGATTGTCCAGCCTTTGTCAAAAGACCAAACTCTCAACCATTGATCTTCCGGCAATGGCAACCAAATACTTCATCGCCCTCCGAAATTCGTTCACACCAACAGGGCAGGCAGCCCTCGATAATTCAATTGCGGGACAAGCCATCTAGGACCTCAATCTAACCGCCAAGGAAATCTCTCTGGCCGCAATGAAGCTTTATGATAACTTTGTTCACCGAGAGGCCCCAAAAAAGGCGGTAACCGGAAAAGCCCGAAGGAACTTTGCAAGATTTGCCGGAGAAATGCCTTCAAAAATGAGGAGTCGGCCGAACTCTTAGCTTTGCGGAAGCTCAAGGGGAAACAGGTGGCGGATAGCAGATCCAAACCCGCCATGGGGACCGATGACCGAGTCTTCTTATAAAACTGTTTGAACTGTCAACAAAAAGGTCATGGATGGAAGCCCTGCCCCCAAAAGCTCAAACCAGAATTAGCTTTTAAGCAAAAGGAATGGGAGAAGGAGAGAGTTGAAAGGACAAAGAGGAAACAAGAAAGGAAGCAAGGAGGAGGGTCAAACGATAAACCACCGGTTACCAAAGAAAATTACTAGCCGACGCCACTATCTGAGACTGCAAAGATGTCGCAAGCCCAGTTGCGACAGATAAAACTTCCAAAACTTGATGACACGCAAATCTCCAATGAATTGAGGGGCAAATATACTACTGAGGGCTCCAAGTGTGAAGCTTGCGGTTTCATGGGTCACAAAGAAGAGCAGTGCTTCCGAAAGAATGGAGTTCCTAAAGAGATGATGCAATATGCACTGTTCACCGGAGAAGGTGAAATTGGCGTGAATCCTCTCCCGCTGCAGCTTCTTTACCCTTGGGGACGCCGCACCCCAGAGAACCCATAACGACAGCCAACAGGTCAAGCCCGACTAACCATGGAGGTTATCATCCAGCAGCAGAGCCATTAAATGGCAGCCATAGCTGCAGAATTGGCACCGTTGCGATTAGGATTGCCCTCTAGGACTCCCGCTCTGACGGCCGCCTAGAGACTCCACCGAGGAAAATAGGAATTACTACAGAAGCTGGCGGAGCTTGAACCCGAAACCGCGGCAAGCGAAGACGATGACGAGGTGATGGGGTGGGAAATGGAACCTCCTAAGGCACATCATGCACAAACCTTCCTTTCTGGGGCCTGGAATGTCGATGTGGGGGACAATCGCAGGCAGCTCCGCAACTTTACCTTTGAGCAGCGAAAAGACGGGCAAAAGCTTGCTCCACGAGACCACAAAAGGAACGCTACTGGACCTTTGTCCTTCACCCCCAGGGCCATCATCCTGAACGACAACATAGGTCTCGGGATAAAATCTACAAACCCACCTCCACAAGCCGCAAAGAAACTGCCTCCCGACTTCGAAAATTATAGAACAACTAAAACAAGGAAGATGGAGGAACAAGAAAATGAGGAAGAGACGCGTGACAACCAAGACTTGTTCGAAAAATATTCGGCGGAACGCCCGGAGGATAACACGCCAGAAACAACGCTAGCGCCAGAATTTGACCAAAAAAGTGAGGAAGCAGGGGGGGGGGAGAAGGAAAATCAACCGGCGGAGCCAGCAGATTCCCTCAGTTTTTCACCAAAACCTCCTTCCTCCAAACCATCAGTGATGTTAGTAAGGCATCTAATGCCCTACGCTCTCACTCACGTCAAAACACTGGCCTCTTCCCATAACTTGCCGGAGGAAGTTCTCATCAGGCCCTCGGAGAGGAAATCCATTCACGAGGGGAGAAACACCGGGCCGATCAGGCCAGTTCCGTTTTTTGGTTAGCAGACCCAAAGACCCCTATGATGGATAAGGACTACAAAACGTTATCTGTGGCGCTAATTTTCAACCGGACGGGGAATTTTAAACTCAACGGATACGGTGGGTATCAAGACGCAGTTGTCGATACAGGAGCACTCCTAAATCTAATCACCACATCGACTCTGCAGCAAATGCTTGAAGAACTCCGACCGGAAATCTTCCCCAGTGACATCTGCCTAAGTACTGTTAGCAGTGGGAGCCAACCGGTACACGGAATAATCAAAACTATGTTAATAAAGTTCGCCGACGACGCAGGTCAAAAGGTCCGAATTCAGCTTCCCTTCCTGGTGGTGGAAGGTAAGCAGTTTGAGATATTATTGGGAATGGCGACCTGGACCAGGGTGAACATGGGATTAAGTGTGTGGAAGGAGCAATTTATTGTTCGCAATCCTGAGGATCCAGAAGGAGTCAAGGTGGTGGTTCCCCTAGATTTATGGAATAGGGGGAAAGATAATGCTCCCGTCGCAGGATGTTATCCCGTGTATGCCACCCACACACCCACCGAACTGCTCGCCAGCGCCACCGATATTGCAGACATAATATAGCAATTCCCTATTTCTAAGCGGTGGGAAGAGGGATACCAAAACATATTATTACAAATAACAAAACTTCGGCGGGAAGTGGACAAATCCTTGACAACTGTTTGTGCAAAGGAAAAAGAACCTCGGTTGGAATCTTCGGAAGTTCGGCCCTAAAATCAAAAATTCAATCGACACGTGGTGTCATTATCTATCCCGGATTCCGGACTCCGGATATTATCCTTATTTTGTGGAATTAGCTCGGACCTCAAAGTTGTCTTGAAAGCTGGGCATAAAGTGGAGTCAAATATGGCCGTGGAAATTTCACCAGATGCTCGGGCCGTCAGTGAATACCAACTCCAACAACCCCACTAATTCTATCCCCAGCATCTTCCGGTATCCGCCATCTGCAGATCTCACTGAAGTGTTCCGCAAAATATAGACAATATCCTTAAGCCACATCTCGCTATGCTGGAGCGAGTAGATTTGGTGATTGCAGGATGGCCATGCCAAGGATACTCTCTAGCGGGGAAAGGCGAGGGACATCAGGATAGCAGAAGTCGAACCTTCTTCTAGATGATCAAATTACTTTCCTGGCTCCTGCAATCCCAAGACCAACCAGAGGGGTACGTTTTGGAGAATGTCCACCCGGGAGATGATAAGAGAAAACAAGTCGCAAATAGCTGGAATAAAGTAAAGCAGATTCTAGGAGCTCCGCTTATTTTTGATGTAGTGCAACAGGGATCCAGGGCTCACAGAGTTCTAGCGTACTGGACCAATTTGATACCTCTGTCAGTCCTGAACAAGCTCTTACAGAACCACAAAACAGATCCCCAGATTACCCTGCGACAAATTTTAGGGACACGGCGGATGGCTACTCCCGTAACTAAGACTGATCGTCCTCCGTTCTTCCAGTGCAACCAACTAGGAGCATCACGGGGAGCATTACCAACATTGGTTTCCTTCCCCAATAGCCATGCGTATCGAAAGGGAGCGGCAAGAATGATATTTGACAACAAAAGTGGAGTTTAGACAACGCCAACAGTGGAAGAACGAGAACAAGCCATGGGATTCCAACCAACCAGTACGGCGGCACCAGGTATATCAGACCTCCAGAGGTGCAGCCTACTCGGACAAAGCATGGATCTAAATGCAATAACATGGGTGATAAAACATTCTTTGGCCTTCTCTAGCCTACAATCTCCGCAATCAAGGAATCGCTACCTTCAAGCTCCAAAGTTGTTAGCAATGCAGGCCCACTTGCAGCTTGAGGGGGAGAGGGAGGCAAGAAAACAATTTTTATCATCAAAATTTTCCAGTCCCAGCATTTTACCGAAATTAAGGGATTCCCTTAGTGGGGGGGAGCGGAGGCTTGGAGAGGAAAGCTTAGCGGAAGCTTTTAGCAGCTGCATCCTAACGGGAGGAGCTGAGGTCGACCCGCAGGTAGGGATGGAATTCGATATCTCCCGCTGGGGTAGACCTCGGAGGCTTGGGCAGCGGTGGAACCTGGAAAGATGGATTGGACCTTAGGGGAGCAGTTGGATCCTCAACAAAAGGCCCAGCTCTCCGACCTGTTCGAGAAGAACAAACAAGTGTTCTCCTTGTCAGTTACCAATGTAGGCATCTACAAAGGAACCCCTTTTCGAATCGATTTAATAGACGAGACGTCTACTCTTTGGCAGAAGCAGTACCCTCTCAGTTTCAAGGAAATGTAGTTCATCACGGCAAAAGTACAAACTCTGGTAGAAGCAGGATTGGTTCAAGAAAGTACCGGACTCCATAGATTTGCGTCTCCAACCGTTATTCCACCCAAGAAAGACTCATCTGGGAAAACGGTAGACTTTCGGATGTGTGGAGATTACCGGATGCTTAACACGGCAACTGTACCTGACCGATACCCAATGCCTACCCCTGAAGAGATTTTTGACTCGCTGGCCGGAGCCAGTATTTACTCCTCACTAGACATGAAGAATGGGTTCCACCACATCGCGATGGAGCCAAAGCACCGGGAAAGGACAGCTTTTTGGGCAGGGTCTAGGTTGTATGAATGGCTCTACATGCCATTCGGGCTGAAGAATGCGCCAGCCAAATTCCAACGTGCCATGGACGAGGCACTTCGGGGGATTGATTCTGCACGGTGCTATATAGACGATGTTATTATCTTCTCGAAGACCTTCGGGGAACACTTGGGGCACATACAGATTGTACTCCGAGCTCTCCAAGCAGCAGGCTTGAAATGTCACCTGGGTAAGGGAATTTTTGGGGTGCAGAAAATTATTTACCTGGGACACGAAGTTACTATCGTGAAAGTGGGTCCCCATATGGTCAAAGTTGCAGCCCTTGATGCCCTTCTCCCTCCTCAGGACGTCTCTGCACTCCGCACATTTTTAGGCCTGGCCATCTATTATCGGAGATTCAACCCTGGATTTAGTAGCCACGCTCAGCCTCTGAACCAGTTGCTGCGGAAAGACCGGGAGTGGCAGTGGACGGAGGAGCAACAGATTGCCTTCCAGTTCCTCAAGGATTCCTTGAAGCAACACCAAGTGCTCCGAATGCCTGATCACCAAAGACCCTTTCTCCTTTACACTGATTGGAGCTGGTTTGGATTGGGAAATGTTTTTAGCCCAACTGGATGATGTTGGTGCCGAATATGTGGTAGCTTACGCCAGTAGGAGTAATAACCGAGCGGAGGGGAATTACACCAGCTATCACAGGGAATTACTGGCGGCGGTATGGGCCATCGAACACTTCAGACCATACCTATACGGAGTCCATTTCACTCTGATCACGGATCACCAGCCTCTCAACTAGATTATGGAGAACAGGAAGCTCGCTGCCAAGCTCGCTAGGTGGGTGTTAATACTGCAGGAATATGACTTCGACATAATCCACTGAGCCGGAGAGATTCATGGGAATGTCGACGGACTTATTAGAAATCTTGACCCTTCCACTAAAGATTCCACCGAAGCCCATTGAAAGCAGTTTGGGACTCATTCGAGCTTCCTCTGCCCTTATTTGGCTTCCTCAATCTGGGGGGGAAATGTCTACTTCTCGGCAGACGTGGAGGGGGAGGCGCCTATAGGGGCCCGACGGAAAGATATTTGGAATGATCACGATGCACTCCAATCTGTCCAACAAGGTTTCCCTCTTCCGTATTTTTCAAGAGTGCAGTTATCTCAGGTGCAAACACGAATGGCGGCATACGACTGGGAAAAGGGCATCTTAATTCGGAAGTGGGCAGATGGGACGAGGAAAGTGGTTCCTCCCCCGGCCGACACGGAGACTCATATTTTTAACCTTCACCAGCAGTGTGGCCATTTTGGGTAGAAACAGACCACCTCCTTGGTCGCAGGATCGTACATGTGGCACGGGTTGCGGACCCTAGTCAAACAGATTGTGCAGACTTGTTCATCCTGTGACCGAGTCAAAGCAGCTTTCGACAAAAAGGGAGGTGCTCAGCTTCATTCCCTTCCCATCAAGGGATGTTTTATCGGTGGTCTCTGGATCTGCAGGGTCCTCTCCCCACTAGCAGACGAGGGAACCGCTTTGTGTTGGTAATGATAGAGCATTTTTCCAAGTGGATCGAATTGGTGGTCTTACCCAAAAAGGAGTCTAAGGCGATTGCGAACGCATTCTTGCACAGAGTGCTTTCCCAGTTTGGGGCCCCAGTCGAAGTTCTGACCGACCAGGGCTCCGAATTTGCGGGAGAATTCTCCAACTTGTTGGAATTGTGTCTCATCGATCACTGGTTGACCAGCCAAGACCACCCACAAGCCAACGGTTTGGCCGAAAGGTGCGTGCAGACAATGAAGCGATCATTGCGTAAATATGCTGTGGAAGAGGATCTAGGAGAGTGGGATAGAAGGGTGCCTTGGATCGCCATGGGTACCGATTCAGCCGCAAGGCATCCCTCCACTCCTACAGTCAATATTTCATTTTGTTCGGACGGCATCCCATCTCCCGCGGCGCTGCCTCGGCCCAAGCAATGGTCCTTTCGGAGATGGACAGCAAGGGAACGGTCGAAAAATTGATTGGCGACAAGGCCAAGGTATTTCACCGGGAAATGCCTCTGGCCATGGGGAATTTACAAGCAGCACAGCACCGAGATCAACTCTGGTATTCACAACGCCGGAGCGGGAATTTTGTCCCTCGGCAACGACGATTTCTACCCGGCGATTTCGTGTATCGGATGCAACAGAAAAAGGACACTCTGGACATTTCAGTAGGGAGGGTGATTTTGAAGGTAGTGGAAGTCTCCAATAAGGGGGTCTTGACACTTGAAGGGAAGGATGGGCGGAGGATCAAGGAAAATCAGATCAATGTGGCTCCTTGTCACCTCCGAGGATTGGAAGACGAACCTACTTTCCACCTTACCTATTTTGCTGATCCCCCTTTATGCTCCTCCGAATGCCTCTCATCTCCCTCCAAGAATTATGTACGTGTTTGTGATCGATGCGACCAGTGTTGGCATCAATCTTGTCTCCCCTCCTCTTGGGACCCTCGTCCTAAACCCTCTGCTCTCTGGTTCTACGGGAACTGCGAATTAGAGGGGTAATTATTCAAAAGTCTTAGTCACAGTTGACTAAGAGGAGGGGAAATCAAGGACCCGGCTCCACCTCTAAGGATTCCCTCCTTTCCCCCGGCCAGGAGGGGGAAGGAGAGGGGGGAGGGGATATCTTTGCGCCCTCCCCAAGCACTCATCCCCACCTTTGCATGCATGCTCACAGGAACAAGGCGGGCAGCATTGAGCACAAGCATGGTTGTGGGGAGCATTCGCATTCTCGGGAAGGTTATTTGCAGGACTCCAATGCCAATAACCCGGACAGTGGGCACCCCCCTTTGATGTTTCCGGCACGCTCGACAATTGTCAAGCTCATGTGCTTCACAGGCACCCTTTTTATCTTACCAAGGATTCTCAGTCCCTTTTTCCTCTGTACAGTCATTAAAGTACGGGAAAAGGAGCGCACTCAACCAGACTTGATTCTTCTATTTTCCTAATTGAACGAAACGCACTTTATTTCGCGCCTAACGGAGGCCGAACGACAAAGTTACACCGTTCGAAAGATTACCATCTTGTTACATGTGACCAGTTGCCAACTGTCCCATTGGGGGCTACATTGTGGAACGCCACGTAAATTTTGGGATAGTCTCGTAGATTTTGCTGTTGGCTATCAGTAGGACCACCAGCCAAATAGAGCATTTATTAATGTGAGTCAAAGTTAGGCGTTTCACGTCAATTTAGAACTTTGTTGCTCACGATTGTGTCATAGAAAATCACGTGGCTTCTAATCTAGCCGAAGATAGTCACCTAAATTTTTACCCCGAGTGTAGTACAACATGTTTTGTCTTATGTCCGTACGATAACAATTCATGGCCGGTGATTGGCTCCTGGTATTGCTTTGACTTTGGTACTATCGGTAGGACAAACTTTGCTTGTATAAGGCACTTGGGGCCAAGGAAGACAGGTTGTTGTTTCAATACTATCTCCAGAGAAAAACCCTCAAAATTCCAGCAAACTTTGAACTCTGAGACCTCCATAAGTCCTCAGAGTGGAAAGCTTCTAAGAAGCCTGTAGGATAACCCTGACCCCTTTGTGTTGCTGCAAAAATAACTACCACCCTGGCAAACAAAAAATTTGACCAACTTCACCCCTGTGAAGACAAGACTCCCTTGAGTCGATAGCAAAAAGAATCTTTGAATTTGCTCCCCTGAGCAGTAAGTTATGGAGGGTCAAAGTTGACCTATTGTACAGAAGCTCTCTGGGAGAGAGGGTCCTATCTTCTAATTTTTCCAAGTCCTCTCTCTCTCACAGACTCTATCTACTGATGTACAGAGCCAATCAGATTTCAGTTTCGTACACAAAAGTACAGCTGCCGGTGTACTTTATGTACGGCCATTGTACGACATGGCCTAAATGTCGACACGTGGAATGTCCGGATTCGCTCCCTTAATCCTCGGAGATGCCCCGATCCAATGTCATTACGCCACGTGTCATCCGATGTGGCGATGACCACAAACTGCCGAAATCCTCTTCCGCGATCTCGGCGTTAATTCCGGCAGTCCGATTAAATTCACATTTAATCGTAGCCGTAATAAATACATGCGCGGTATTCGTTTCACTAAAGAAATAAATGTGCGGTATTGGTTTCTTATCCGTACCGCAATCCGTACTTTAACATTTACTGGATATATGTCTCCCGTAATCACTTATAGTTAAATGAACTTTTCTACGTATAAATGTTTAAATAATTATCAAACCTTATAATACGTAACACTACTTCTAGACTGAACCGCTAAGGCTACCGGCTACTGGCTGTCTGCCAGCCGATACGTACCAGGATCAAATCCTGTGGCCAGCACATATCTTTTAGTAAATTAAACCCCTAACTAAAATATATTTTCCCGTAAACCTCTGGATAGCTTAGGTAGCCATGGCTCTAGCTCCCTCTCCAATTTCTCAGTGACTGCGACAAGTTTGAGAGTTGGAGAGAGAAGTTAGAGGAGAACTGCCTCGGCTTCTTTTTTATTTCTATTCAAACCTAGAAAATACTTTAAAAGACCATTAATTTCTACACTCCTTTTATTTTCTAGTCAATCTTTAATTTCAGACCACACTTTTCCCTGGAAAAAATTAGCTTAGGGGAAAACACAGGTTTGGTCATCATATCTGCTACCATCTCACTATCTGGTCGGTACTCTAAGCTGATTATTTTGTTTTCTACTTTCTCTTTTACAAAGCTGAGTCTAATGTCCATGTGTTTAGCTTTAAAATGATGTTTAGGATTGGCAGAAATAGCGATTGCTGCCTGATTATCACAAAAAAAATTCTGCACACCACTCTTAAGGTGACCAAGCTCACCAAGCAAAGACTTGACCCACATCAATTCTTTTACAGCACAGCAAGAGGCCATATACTCAGCCTCCATGGTGGACTGAGCAATAACTTTTTGCTGTTTGCTACTCCAACAGCAAGCCCCATCACCCACATATAATACATATCCAGAAGTGCATCTCCTCATCGGAGCATCACCATAACTAGCATCACTCCAAGTAGTGATATCAGTATTCTCCCCACCCAAATGCAACTATAGATCCCTAGTTCTTATCAAATATCTAAGGACTCTCTTAGCTGCCTCCCAATCCCTCTTAGTGGGAGCATTTAGACTTTTACTCAGCACTCCTACAGCTGCAGCTAAATCGGACCGGGTACAATTCATAAAATAGATTAGACTTCCCACTACCTTTTTGTAAGGAATAGTCTGCATAAACTTCTGTTCTTCAGGAGATAATTCCTCGTCTAAGATGATGACTCCTTCTTCCTCACTCCCCTCACTTCCCTTCTTCAACTCCATTGGAGTTGTACAACTATTAGCTTTATCCATTTGAAATTTTTCAAGCATGTTCCCTATTGCTTCCTTTTGAGTCAATCTTATAATTTTTCTTTTTCGGTCTCTCTCTACTTGAATTCCCAAAATATATTTTGCTTCCCCCATATCCTTCATTTCAAATCTCCCCTTAAGATCGGTTTTCAGTTTATTATTTTTTTCCATTGATTTACTTAAGACAAGCAAATCATCAACATAAATTGCAATAAATATAAAACCTTCCTCATCTTCGAAAACATAGATTGAGTGATCTAAGCTGATCCGGATATATCCTAGACCGGTAAGAAACTCATCAAGCTTCTTATTCCACTGTCGAGGGGCCTGTTTCAAATCATAAAGAGATTTAATCAGCCGGCATACCTTACTCTCCTCTCCTTCTTCCACAAACCCTTCGGGTTGTCGCATGAAGATCTCCTCTTCCAATTCTCCATGCAAAAAGGCCGTCTTAATGTCTATCTGGTGCACTTCCATGTCTTCCGCTGCAGCCAGGCTAAGAAGTATGCGGACCGCGGGAAATCTGACCACCGGGGCAAAGGTTTCCTCGTAGTCAATTCCCTCTATTTGTGTAAATTCCTTTGCCACTAATCGGGCCTTGTAGCGCTCGATTGTGTTATCTGGGTTCAGTTTTAGTTTGAAAACCCACTTACAACTGATTGGTTTTCGGTTAGGTGGACAACCCACCAGCTCCCAAGTATCGGCTGCCATAATTGAGGCCATCTCCTCATTGATGGCTGTCTTCCACCAGTATATTTCTGGACAAGTCATCACCTCTCCATAAGTTTGAGGTTCATCTTGATGAGATAGTTTAGTCACCTTGTTATTAACCTGTTTTTCTTGTAGTCTTTTGGTTCTTCTCCTTCCCCCCTCAAAATCTGAGGTCGGAATAGATGGTTCTCGTGGATTCTTTCGAACAAACTCAGCTTCTCCCCTATCCTTTGATTGCGAATCAATTTCCACCACGTCTTCCGCTTCCGGTAGAGTTGTCACTGGAGTTTCCATAGCCGAGTCCTTTTCGGTCTGATTTGAATCTGCAAGAATGTCATCTTCTCTAAAACCTGGATAATTAGGGAGCTCAAAGTCATCGAAATTTTCTGACTCAAATATGATTTTTACTGACTTTGTACATTTGAAGGGATCCACAGACTTTCCTTCATCCATAACTACTAGATGCTTTACTAAGATTATATCTTCCCTTTTTAGATCATAAACTCTATATCCTTTAACATCCTCATCATATCCTAATAAGTATCCCGGTTTTCCTTTAGGATCTAGCTTTCAATTAGACCGATCTGTATCTAGACTGAATACTTGACTGCCAAAAACCTTTAAGTGAGATAAGTCTGGTTTCCGGCCTGTCCATCTCTCATAAGGTGTTTGATCTTTTATAGCTGAAGTAAGACCTCTATTTTTGAGGTAACTAGAACAATTCATTGCTTCAGCCCAAAACCTTTTTCCTATCTTTTTTTCCGACAACATACTTGTAGCACTATCACTTAGTGTCCTATTTAATCTTTCAGCTACCCCATTCTGTTCTAGGTTTTTTGGAACTATCTTTTGGTGTTGGACTCCATCTATCCTCAGAAAATCCTCAAACTGGTTAGAAGTATACTCTCCACCATTGTCACTCCTTATTCTCTTGATTGGAGTTTCATGAAGTTTTTGGCTCCATGCTTTATATTGTCTAAAACAATCTTGAGCTTCAGACTTGTTTTTCAAAAAATACACTCGGGAATACCGAGACCAATCATCAGTTATAGTCATTATAAATCTCTTCCCCCTCGTGAGGGCACTTTAGCTGGTCCCCAAATATCTGTGTGTACTAGATCTAGAATTTTTTTCCCCTTAAAGGTGGCTGTTTTAGGAAAGGGTAATCTGTGTGTTTTACCTTTAGCACATCAAGTACAATCACTTATATTATCATTCTCACTACACTTAATCCCTTCCACCACTCCCATCTTTTTCATCTCTCTTAACTTGTCAAGATTCACATGCCCAAGCCTCTTAGGCCACATCATAATATCATGAACACCAGCATAATAAAGTTTCTTCTTTTCATTACTTAAAACCAGCCTAAACATCCCATGGCTACCTTTCTCAGCAATGAAATAGACATCCTCCTCAAAACTAGCAGTAAAGACTCCTTCCCTAGTGCTAGTAAAAAATCCCTTATCATCTAATACGGATGTAGAGATGAGGTTTTTGTTCAGCACCGGAATAAACAATACATCGGAGAATGTTACTATGGATGTCTTTCCTTCTACTAACACTTTCAAATATACCGATCCTACAAGAGTACTGGTGACTATCCTCCCATCCCCGTACTCTATCTCTACGGTGGGAATCTTTCTTATCTTAGTGAACAGGTGTCTATCATTACACATGTGCATTGAGGCACCTGAATCTATAATCTAGCCTGCTTCACCTTTCAATCCACCGTAAGCACATTTCTGCCTTCGTGGTATTTCGACCTCGTTTTTTGCCTCCAACTCCTCATCTAAAAGGAGCCCATCGTCCTCGTCCTCGGATTCCGCCTCATGAACCTGTGTCACAAGGGCCTTTTCTTTTCCTCTCGGGGTACCACCGGTCTGCCCCTCCTTTAACCGAAGCTCGGTTAGCTTAGTGCACTCTGCCATATAGTGCCTAGGTTTTTTACAAAAATGACATAAACCTTTGGGAGCCCTTGGTCCGAACTCGTCAGTCTGATTTTTCTGCTCCCTCCCCCCATAGTTTCAGACTGGTTTCCGAGAATCCTTGTTCCTCCAATCGGTTGTAGTTACCAAGGCTTGGCCACTCTTTCCTCCCCTTCGGATCTCAATCGTATTCTCCCGAACGAGAATCATCCCTACCACTGAGTTCCATATCCACCTTGAGTCCGGCAAGTCCTGCACACGGTTGACTATGTTCTCGAACTCATCGAGTAACTTCATCAGTAAACAGTTAACCTTTTCTTTTTCACTAAAATCTTTTCCCGCACTCTCTAGCTCCATGAAGAGTGTGGCAAGCTCATTGCAAAAATCCATTATCTTCCCCCTTTTGTATACATACTCCTTAACTTTCTGATATGCCAACTGTTGTTGCTGAATCGTACCACTTCGGTACATCTCTATGAGAGCCATCCAAAGATCGGATGCCCTCTCTACCTGCAAATGAGGACATGCAAGTCCTTGAGTGAGATGGCGTAGGATGAAGTGCTTTGCCGCCATATTGTTAAAGTCCCAGGTTTGAGTATCATTCTCCTCGTTCCTCCGAATAGGTGACATGAATGCTAAACCAGTTGCTATTGGTGTGGTCGCCTCCTTCTCCTTTCCTTTGTCCACCACCTCTCCTTCTTTTGTTTCCTCCGTTGAAGGTGGATCCTCTTTTCTGGTGAATCTGCTTCCTCCAAACCCTGGAGGAATACCAAGACTTGATGGACGCCCCAACCGTCCACTCACTATTCCCCAAAACCTTTTTTCGCATAGAGCTCCTATCATCATACTTTCCCAGTATATGAAGCCAGTTCCATTAAAGATTGGTACCCTAGAGGGTGGGCCCATAACCTGAAACTCTTAGACCTCCATAAGTCCTCAGAGTGGACAGCTTCCAAGAAGCCTCTAGGATAACCCTGACCCCTTTGTGTTTCAGCAAAAATAACTGCCACCTTGGCAGACAAATTCTCTGACCAGCTTCACCCTTATGAAGACAAGACTCCCTTCAATGGATAGCAAAAAGAATCTCTAAATTTGCTCCCTTGAGAAGTAAGTTATGGAGGGTCAAAGTTGACTTTTTGTACAGAAGCTCTCTGGGAGAGAGGGTCCTATCTTCTAATTTTTCTAAGTGATATCTCTCTTACAGCCTCTATCTACTGATGTATGACAAACATTCAACTGGCCTTTTGTGACCAATGTTGAATAAGCTATGGCAGCATTAACTATACGGTTGATATCTGTAAATATTTGAAAACATATATTTGTAGTTTAGGCATTAGTTATTAGTGTTTCACTATTCATTTAATGGCAAGTAGCAATTAGGGTTTTGGAATTCCCTTAAGTACTGTGACGTACAGTTTAGGTAATCTGTCGTACTACAGTACAGTACTACTATTCTCGTACTACAGTATAGTACTACTATTTCACATATAGACATTTGATCAAAAAGTGAGGAGTAAATACTCACTCAGTGTATAAAGTGTATGACTTAGATTATTTTAGATATCACAGTTGTATTTATCAAAGTAATGGCAAACTGTTTTCTGAAATTTGACCTGATGGTGATCACCTTGATTGTTGTTTTGATATGAAACTTTGTAGAGATATTTTTTGACTTAGAAAATATATGTTTATGTAGTTTCAGTGTCCTATGTAAATTCTGCGGAAGACATCGCGGAAGAGGATTTCGACGGTTTGTGGTCATCGCCACATTGGATGACACGTGGCGGAATGACATTGGATCGCGGCATCTCCGAGGATTAAGGGAGCGAATCCGAACATACCACATCTGGACATTTAGGCCATGTCATACAATGTCCGTACATAAAGTACACCAGCAGCTGTACTTTTGCGTACGGTACTGTATTCTGATTAGTTCGTACATCAGTAGATAGAGTCTGTGAGAGAGATAGGACTTAGAAAAATTAGAAGATAGGACCCTCTCTCCCAGAGAGCTTCTGTACAAAAGGTGAACTTTGACCCTCCATAACTTACTGCTCAAGGGAGCAAATTCAGAGATTCTTTTTGCTATCGACTCAGGGGAGTCTTGTCTTCACAGGGGTGAAGGTGGTCAGAGTTTTTGTCTGCCAAGGTGGCAGTTATTTTTGCTTAAACACAAAGGGGTCAGGATTATCCTAGAGGCTTCTTGGAAGCTGTCCACTCTGAGGACTTATGGAGGTCTCAGAGTTTCAGGTTATGGGCCCACCCTCTAGGGTACCAATCTTTAATGGAACTGGCTTCATATACTAGGAAAGTATGATGATAGGAGCTCTATGCAAAAAAAGGTTTTGGGGGATAGTGAGTGGACGATTGGGGCGTCCATCAAGTCTTGGAATTCCTCCAGGGTTTAAAGGAAGCAGATTCACCAGGAAAGAGGATTCACCTTCAACGGAGGAAACAAAGGAAGGAGAGGTGGTGGACAAAGGAAAGGAGAAGGAGGCGACCACACCAATAGCAACTGGTTTAGCATTCATGTCACCTATTCCGAGGAACGAGGAGAATGATACTGAAACGTGGGACTTCAACAATATGGCAGCAAAGCACTTCATCCTACGCCATCTCACTCAAGGACTTGCATGTCCTCATTTGCACGTAGAAAGGGCATCCGATCTTTGGAAGGCTCTCATAGAGTTGTACCGGAGTGGTACGATTCAGCAACAACAGTTGGCTGATCAGAAAGTTAAGGAGTATGTATACAAAGGGGGAAATATGTTGGATTTTTGCAATGAGCTTGCTACACTCTTCATGGAGCTAGAGAATGCGGGAAAAGTTTTAGTGAAAAAGAAAAGGTTAACTGCTTACTGATGAAGTTACCTGATGAGTTGAGAACATAGTCAACCGTGTGCAGGACTTGCCGGACTCAAGGTGGATATGGAACTCAGTGGTAGGGATGATTCTCGTTCGAGAGAATACGATTGAGATCCAAAGGGGAGGAAAGAGTGGCCAAGCCTTGGCAACAGCGACCGATTGGAGGAATAAGGATTCGCGGAAACCTGTCAGAAAATATGGGGGTAGGGAGGAGAAAAAACAGGTTGACGAGTTCGAACTCAGGGCTCCCAAAGGTTTATGTCATTTTTGTAAGAAACCGAGGCACTATATGGCAGAGTGCACTAAGCTAATCGAGCTTCGGTTAAAGGAGGGGCAGACCGGTGGTACCCCGAGAGGAAAGAAAAAGGCCCTTGTCACACAGGTACATGAGGCGAAATCTGAGGACGAGGACGATGAGCTCTTTTTGGATGAGGAATTGGAGGCGAAAACTAAGGTTGAAATTCCACGAAGGCAGAAATGTGCTTACAGTGGATTGAAAGGTGAAGCACTCTCGATTATAGATACAGGTGCCTCAATGCACATGTGTAAGGATAGGCACTTGTTCACTAAGATAAGAAAGATTCCCACCGTAGAGATAGAGTACGGGGATGGGAGGATAGTCACCACTACTCTTGTAGGATCGGTAGATCTAAAAGTGTTAGTAGAAGGAAAGACATCCATATTTACATTCTCCGATGTATTGTTTATTCCGGAGCTGAACAAAAACCTTATCTCTACATCTGTATTAGATGATAAGGGTTTTTTCACTAGCACTAGGGAAGGAGTCTTTACTGCTAGTTTTGAGGAGGATGTCTATTTCATTGCTGAGAAAGGTAGCCATGGGATGTTTAGGCTGATCTTAAGTAATGAAACGAAGAAACTTTATTATGCTGGTGTTCATGATATTATGATGTGGCATAAGAGGCTTGGGCATGTAAATCTAGATAAGTTAAGAGAGATAAATAAGATGGGAGTGGTGGAAGGCATTCAGTTCAGTGAGAGTGATGATATAAGTGATTGTAGTGGGTGTGCTCAAGGTAAAGCACACAGATTACCCTTTCGTAAATCAGCCACCTACAAGGGAGAAAAACTTCTAGATCTAGTACACACAGATATTTGGGGACCGGCTAGAGTGCCCTCACCGGGGGGGGAGAGATTTATGATGACTATAACTGATGATTTGTCTCGGTATTCCCGGGTGTATTTTTTGAAAAACAAGTCAGAAGCTGAGGATTTTTTAGACAATATAAAGCATGGAGCGAAAAACTCTATGAAACTCCAATCAAGAGAGTAAGGAGTGACAATGGTGGAAAGTATACTTCTAACCAGTTTGAGGATATTTTGAGGGAAGATGGGGTTCAACACCAAAAGACAGTTCCAGAAAATCCGGAACAAAATGGGGTAGTTGAAAGGTTAAATAGAACACTAAGTGATAGTGCTAGAAGTATGTTGTCGGATAAGAAGATAGGAAAAAGATTTTGGGCAGAAGAAATGAACTGTGCTAATTACCTCAAAAATATAGTTCTTACTTCAGCTATAAAAGATCAAACACCTTATGAGAGATGGACAGGCTGGAAACCAGACTTATCTCATTTAAAGGTTTTCGGCAGTCAAGTATTCACTCTAGATACAGATCGGTCTAATTTGAAGCTAGATCATAAAGGAAAACCGGGATACTTATTAGGATATGATGAGGATGTTTATGGATATAGAGTTTATGATCTAAAAAGAGAAGATATAATCTTAGTAAAGCATCTAGTAGTTATGGATGAAGGAAAGTCTGTGGATCCCTTCAAATATACAAAGTCATTAAAAATCAGATTTGAGTCACAAAATTCCGATGACTTTGAGCTCCCTAACTATCCGGGTTTTAGAGACAATGACATTCTTGCAGGTACAAATCAGACCGAAAAGGACTCGGTTGTGGAAACTCCAGTAACAACTCTAGCCGAAGCGGAAGATGTGGTGGAAATTGATTCGGAATTAAGGGATAGGGGAGAAGCTGAGTTTGTTCGAAAGAATCCACGAGAACCATCTATTCGGCCTCACATTTTGAGGGGGGAAAGAGAAGTAGTAAAAGACTGCAAGAAAAACAGGTTAATAACAAGGTAACTAAACTATCTCATCAAGATGAACCTCAAACTTATGGAGAGGCGATGACTTGATCTGAAAGAAATCGGTGGAAGACAGCCATCAATGAAGAGATGGCCTCAATTATGGCAGCCGATACTTGGGAGCTGGTGGATTGTCCCCCAAATTGAAAACGAATCGGTTGTAAGTGGGTTTTCAAATTAAAACTGAACCCAGATAACACAATCGAGCGCTACAAGGCGCGACTAGTGGCAAAGGGATTTACACAAAAGGAGGGAATTGACTACGAGGAAACCTTTGCCCCGGTGGTCAGATTTCCCTCTGTCCGCATACTTCTCAGCCTGGCAGCAGCGGATGACATGGAAGTGCACCAAATGGACATCAAAACAGCCTTTTTGCATGGAGAATTGGAAGAGGAGATCTTCATGCGACAACCCGAAGGGTTTGTGGAAGAAGGAGAGGAGAGTAAGGTATGCCGGCTGATTAAATCTCTTTATGGTTTGAAACAGGCGCCTCGACAGTGGAATAAGAAGCTTGATGAGTTTCTTACCGGTCTGGGATATATCCATATCAGCTCAGATCACTCAATCTATGTTTTCCAAGATGAGGAAGGTTTTATATTTATTGCAATTTATGTTGATGATTTGCTTGTTTTAAGTAAATCAATGGAAAAAATTAATAAACTGAAAACCGATCTTAAGGGGAGATTTGAAATGAAAGATATGGGGGAAGCAAAATATGATTTGGGAATTCAAGTAGAGAGAGACCGAAAAAGAAAAATTATAAGATTGACTCAAAAGGAAGCAATAGGGAACATGCTTGAAAAATTTCAAATGGATAAAGCTAATAGTTGTACAACTCCAATCGAATTGAAGAAGGGAAGTGAGGGGAGTGAGGAAGAAGGAGTCATAGTCTTAGACAAGGAATTATCTCTTGAAGAACAAAAGTTTATGCAGACTATTCCTTACAGGCAAGTAGTGGGAAGTCTAATCTATTTTATGAATTGTACCCAACCGGATTTAGCTGCAGCAGTAGGAGTGCTGAGTAGAAGTCTAAATGCTCCCACTAAGAGGGATTGGGAGGCAGCTAAGAGAGTTCTTAGATACTTGATAGGAACTAGGGATCTATGGTTGCATTTGGGTGGGAAGAATACTGACATCACTACTTGGAGTGATGCTAGTTATGGTGATGCTCCGATGAGGAGATGCACTTCTGGATATGTATTATATGTGGGTGATTAGGCTTGCTGTTCGAGTAGCAAACAGCAAAAGGTTATTGCTCAGTCCACCATGGAGGCTCAGTATATGGCCTCTTGCTCTGCTGTAAAAGAATTGATGTGGGTCAAGTCTTTACTTGGTGAACTTGGTCATCTTAAGAGTGGTGTGCAGAAAATATTTTGTGATAATCAGGCAGCTATTGCTATTTCTGCCAATCCTTAACATCATTTTAAAGCCAAACATATGGACATTAGATTCAGCTTTGTTAGAGAGAAAGTAAAAAATAAAATAATCAATTTAGAGTACCGACCAGATAGTGAGATGGTAGCAGATATAATGACCAAACCTGTGCCTTCCCCTAAGCTAATTTTTTGCAGGGAGAAGTGTGGTCTGAAATTAAAGATTGACTAGAAAATAAGGGGAGTGTAGAAATTAATGGTTTTTAAGTATTTTCTAGGTCTGAATAGAAATAAAGAAGCCGAGGCAGTCTACCTCTAACTTCTCTCTCCAACTCTCAAACTTGTCGCAGTCACTGAGAAATTGGAGAGGAAGCTAGAGCCATGGCTACCTAGGCTATCCTGAGGTTTACGGGAAATTTATATTAGTCAAGGGATTAATTACTAAAAGGTATGTGCCGGCGACAGGATTTGATCCTGGTACTTGCCGGCCGTCAGAGGGTAGATAGCCGGTAGCCTTAGGCGTTAAGTCTAGAAGTAGTGTTACATAGTATATAGTACGATAATGATTTAAATACGTATACGTAGGATAAATCTGTTGATATTTGAGTATTTTCTAGGTCTGTATTAGAATAGAAAAAGAGTTGAGGCGGTCTGCCTCTAACTCCCCTTCTCCAAGCCCCCACACTTGCTGTAGTCACTGAAGGCTGGAAAGGGAGCTAGAGCCATGGCTACCTAAACTCTCTAGAGAAGACAGGAAGTGAATTAGGTAGATTTAACAAAATGTACTTGACGCACCCAGGTATTGAACCTAGAACCTGCCGTTCGACAAGTCGGCGTAGTCGTTGCCTTTAACCGTTACACCTAGAACTAGTGTTACATTACATTAGGTTTGATTACATTATTAATTGTTACGCGTAGACTAAATCGTTTAACGGGAAATAGATTCTTAGTACATAGATACCGTTTTAATATAGTACCGAGTACAGTACGGATACGAAACGGATACCGCGCATTTGTTTCGATAGCGAAACAAATACCGCGCGTCGAATTTCAGCGGCTAAGATTATAGCCGGTTTTGATCGGACGGCCGCGATAGGTGCTGCGATCACGGAACATGTACTTTTGGCGTTTTTGAGCCATCGCCACTTCATGTGACACGTGGCGCGACAATGTTGGATTGCGGCAACTTCGGAGATTGCGGGAACGAATCCGTCTATGACACGTGTCGACAATTTGGCCATGTTGTACAATGGCCGTACAGAAAATACACCGACACCTGTACTTTTCTGTACGACACAGTAATTTGATTGGTGCCGTACTTCAGTAGATAGAGTTTTAGAGGGGAAATAGGACTTAGAAAATTTTGGGTGAGTAGCTGCCTCTCCTAGAGAGCACCTTGTTTAAATGGCAAACTTTGGCCAGCCATAATTATCAATTTACTTGACCATTTTCAGTGATTCTTTTTGCTGCAGACTCAGGGGAGTCTAGGCTACACAACGGTGTAGTTGGTCAGTGTTTTTTGTCTGCCAGGGTGGCTGCATTTATAAGGGAAAGTCAAAGTGGGTGAATGTGTCCAAATCTCATATTCTAACTTTGCATTCTGTGGTGGAACTAAGCACACAGAAAGTGTTATTTCACAAGGGTGAATCTATATTGGGATTGTGACTGTCAAGGGGTCAGTCATTTGGGTTTATATTAACTTGGAGTCGGCACTATCTAGATTAGCTTCTTTTGGATCTGCATACTCTGAGGGCCAATAGAGGTCTCAGAGTTTCAAAATCATTTAACTATAACTGTTAACGAGATACATAGATATGGTAGTGTAAAAGTACGAATTGAGGTACGGATAAGAAATCAATACCGCGCATTGATTTCGTAAGCGAAACCAATACCGCGCATGTATTTATTACGGCTACGATCAAATGCGAGTTGAATCGGACGGCCGAAATTAGTGCCGAGATCGCGGAAGAATAATTCGGCGGTTTGCGGGCATCGCCACATCAGATAACACGTGGCGATGTTACATTGGAGCGCGGCATCTTCGAGGATTAAAGGAGCGAATCCGGATATTCCACGTGTGGACATTTAGGCCATGTCTTACAATGTCCGTACATAAAGTACACCGGCAGCTGTACTTTTGCGTACGTGTTGTATTCTGATTGGTTCTGTACATCAGTAGATAGAGTCTGTGAGAGAGATAGGACTTAGAAAAATTAGAAGATAGGACCCTCTCTCCCAGAGAGCTTCTGTACAAAAGGTCAACTTTGACCCTCTATAACTTACTGCTCAGGGGAGCAAATTCAGAGATTCTTTTTGCTATCGACTCGGGGGAGTCTTGCCTTCACAGTGGTGAAGGTGGTTAGAGTATTTGTCTGCCAGGGTGGCAGTTATTTTTGCTTAAACACAAAGGGGTCACGATTATCCTAGAGGCTTCTTAGAAGCTGTCCACTCTGAGGACTTATGCAGGTCTCAGAGTTTCTGACTTTGGGACCACGTGGCGTGACATCAAGGGGGCCGAATAAAAGCTACGGACGGCGGACAAAGGTAGCCCTAATTTTTCATGGAGTGGGGAAGCGAAATCGCGTCAAATCACAAGATGTACATTTTGGACGTCCCGGATTGTTTGACGAAATTCGAGGTGTTTCGTTGAGTGACTCAGCATACGATTTTGTGAGATTGTGTGTACTTGTAAATATTTGTTGATTTTGTGAGATTGTGTGTACTTGTAAATAGTTGTAACAGCATTGGTTTGTCTTTTTGTGTATTAATTAATAGTGTAGACATATTTATTCTGACATACCTTAAATTATTGGGGTATACTCACATTACTTTAAGTAGATGGTAGATTACGTACGGCTGGTATTCCTCCGTACATTTAGTAGTGAACCTGAGTATAAACTTGTAGGACTTAGTTTATTTTAGTATCACAGTTAAGTTTATCAAAGCCATTTTTTGCAAAATTGACCTGATGGTGTGATCACCATGATAGATGTTTTTGTATGAAACTTTGTAGAGATATTCTTTGACATACAAAATATATTTGTTTAATGTTTCATTATGTTTTGTCAATTCTGTAGATTTCTCTGGGAAGTCTATTTGGTTAGTTTGAGAAGTTGTCAGCTGTTTTTGGGAAACTCTGGAGCTCATATCTTCTAGATTCCTTAATCTATTTGGCTCTTACTTTGGGAGTTTACAGTGTCTATAGTATACTGCATATTGCTGCAGTTTGAGGTGATTTTGTTTACTGTGGAGTAATCTGTGTTGTCTGAAACACAACTGTTTTGGGGTAGTCTGTGGGTGTCTTCCGTGAATAATCCATGGCTGAAATAGGCTATGGACAACACATCGCCCATCGTACCTTCTTGTACTATATAGTGTTCCTATTGGACTAGGGTTTAGTAGGAGGTAGTCGTGAGTAGGCAGACCAAGAGTTAGTGATATTTAGGTACCTCTCTCTAAGAGAGCTTGTAACTATAAAGGTTATCTTTGACCAGCCATAACTTAATGCTCGGGTGAGCAAATTTAGTGATTCTTTTTGCTGCGGACTCAAGGGAGTCCAAGCTACACAAGGGTGTAGTCGGTCAGAGTCTTTGCGTGCCAAGGTGGGACTTATTTAGTGGGAAATTCAAAGTGGGGAATATTGTCCAAAACACATATTCAAGCTTTGCATTCTGTGGTGGAACTAAGCACACAGAAGGTCTTCTCTTCACTGGGGTGAAGGTGTTTTGGGGTTTTGATTGTCAAGGGATCATTCATTTGGGTTTATATCAACTTGGAGTCGGCACTATCTAGATTAGCATCTTTTGGATCTGCGAATTCTGTGGGCAATGGAGCCCATAGAATTTTATACTCAATAGGAGTCTTAATGATCCTACGAAGAGAGATTGGGAGGCAGCCAAGAGAGTCATGAGATATCTGGTGGGAACCAGAGAGTTATGGTTGCATTTGGGAGTGGAGCACACTGACATCACTACTTAGAGTGATGCCAGTTATGGGGAGGCACCTATAAGACGATGCACTTCTGGGTATGTGTTGTATGTTGGGGAAGGTGCTTGTTGTTGGAGCAGTAAGCAACAAAAGGTGGTTGCTCAATCCACTATGGAGGCTGAGTACATGGCCTCTTGTTCTGCTGTGAAAGAGTTGATGTGGGTCAAGTCCTTGCTGCAATAACTGAGGTATATGAAGGAGGGAGTGCATGAAGTGTTTTGTGATAATCAAGCGGCCATAGCAATTGCAGCCAATCCAAAAAATCAATTTAAGGCTAAACATATGGACATAAGATTATGTTTTGTAAAAAAAAAAGTTGAGAATAAAATAGTGAATCTTGTATATAGATCTGATGAGGAAATGGTGGCTGACATGATGACCAAACTTGTGCCCTCTCCCAAGTTAAAATACTGTAGGGAAAAATGTGGATTAAAATAAAAGTTAAAATTAGACTAAAAAATATGGGAGTGTTGAAATAAGTAGTTTTTGTTGTATTTTCTAGGTCTAAAACTAATTAGCGGAAACATATAAAGAAAATGTAGGCAGCGTGCCTCCATCTCTTCTCTCTTGCCCCGATACTTGTTATGGTCACTCAAGGAGAGAGAGAGCGATAGAGCCATGGTTGCCTCAGCTCCATAGGAAGGACTAAAGAGTGACTTAAGTCACTCTCAACAAAAGGTTGAGTCCGGCAGGACTTGAGCCCCCGACCGACAGAGCGCAGCTAGCCGTTAGCTCTAACCAGTCTATCCTAGAAGTCCGTTAGAAGATATAGGGTTTCATTAGTATTTAAACTATTGTATATTACAAAAACCATTTAACTATAATTTGGACGAACGGACATAGATCTTGTTAAGGTTTAGTGCAAACATCATTTCGCACGAAAGAAATGAAACGGACATTTGTTTTAAACGGTCAACATTTAATGTTGAATTTAATCCGACGTCGCACATCATCGCCGAGATCGCGGAATGGTCATTTTGGATTTTATGGACGTGGCATGACGTGGCGCAGCGTGGAAAGATGACATTCGGTCGCGAGAATAACGAAGAATATACGAACGAGTGGAAAAGTGACACGCGTCCACTCAGCAACCTTGTCGTACACCAGCCGTACAGAAAGGACATCCGTCGTAGTACCTTTATGTACTTTACATTAAAATGATTGGTTTGTACTTCAGTAGATAGGGGTTGTGAGAGAGGTTTAGGACTTAGGAAATTTTGGTAGATAGTCACCTCTCTCTAAGAGAGCTTTGTATAATTGGCATTTTTGCTGGCTCATAACTTATCGGCTTGTTGGCCGTTTTCAGTGATTCTTTTTGCTACAGACTAAGGGGAGTCCAGGCTGCATAGGGGTGCAGTCTAACAGTTATTTTGCCTTCCTGGACAGCAGTGGTTGTGGCTTGAAGTGGGTTAGTTAAATACTATCTAGAGGATTCTTGTATTTTGTGGTCCAATGGAGGACACAAAATTGCACCGCCATGGCCATCGTAGCTCTGCTGACGTGGCAAGTCGAAGGAGCTTTAAAGGCGCCTCGCCTGCTGCTACAAGCTGCCAGCTCAGCATGTGCGTCAAATCCTTCGGCTCTCTGCGATTTCGGGTTCCGAGGGTACGCCGCTAGCGTGCCAGTCATCAGGTACGCGACAAAACCTTCCGTCTCAATAATTAATTTAGTGCGAACTGTTTTTCCGCGTCGGTCGAAAAAAAAGCAGTTTTCGAGCACACTCGCCAGCCATGCCTCGGTTGCGGTATTTTTGCATATTTTGATCGAACCATGATGCTGATTTGGATGCTTTGCTTCCGTACAGTTTGGACGGCCCGGCGGACGCTCCCGTCGACCCGCCCATCGTCGAAGCCACCAACGACACTCTAGTGCAGATGGCCAACACGGGTGGCTGAAAAGTTTTGGCCGGCTGCCAGGCAACGCTCAACAATACGGACGGTCAATTCTACATCTCGGCTCACCCTTCCAGAATCCACTTCCGAAACTTCAACGTGGTACGTTTCCGCACGTGTGACACGTAAAAGCCAAGAATCTTGTAGATTTCCAGAACATCTGTAGCTCAAAAGCCAAAAAACCGAATCTCAGATTGGCCGTACTGACCGTCATTTTTGTTGTCGTTTTGCTTCGGCGCAAAACCGGACGTACTTCTCGAACCTGTGCGTGGTTCTCCCCCTCCTCCACATAAACGTCAGCAAGCTCTACCTGTACCCTAGCGACAACTCCACACTATATCTCGAAGCTCGCCGCTGCGTCGTTTTCCAAACGGGTCTGATGGGCACCCAATGCTTATCGCCGCCTCGCCCGCCGCCCGCAAAAGCGCCGCCGCCGCCGCCACTTAAAAAACCACTCTGCCGCCTTAAAAAGACCCCTCTTCCTCCTTTCAAAATGACCACGCTGCTGTCTTGTTGAAGTACGGAAAAAGTCGATCGATACCTGGAATTGTGGTGAAATCCACAATAAAACCTATATAAAATTGGACCCACCAGCATAACATCTGAGGTTGTGGTACAGTGGTTAGTACATTCACAGTTTAAGTGAAAGGTCTCACGTTCAAATCTTGGGCGGCTCATCAATCCCATTACTGGGATTCTCCATTCTATCCCCCGATTCTAGGAATCTTAACACGCCTCTCAAAAAGACCACACTGTTGCCTTTCAAAAAGACCCCTCCTCCTCCCCTTCTCAAAAAGACTCCTCCTCCCCCACTCAAGAAAAGCCCTCCTCCCTAATGAGTCCTCCACGAGCTCAACCTCCTCCACCTAGTGTAATGTGGCAAGACGTGACATGACGGGCTTGATGTCACCATTTGGGCGATAGGATTTTGATGATGAGAGGACAAATGTTCCTTTAGAGTCTTTTAGTTTTGAAATAGGAGTTAAAAATCTCTCTCTCAAGCTCTCTCTCTCTCTCTCTCAAGATCTCTTAAGCTTTCTCAAGCTCTCTCTCTCTCTCTCAATCTCTCTCTCTCTCTCTCTCTCTCTCTCTCTCTCT
>JBBHKE010000317.1:0-10986 GCA_037447655.1 Zygnema cylindricum | reverse complement strand
CACTATTTAAAACGGCTTTGTATTAGAGTTATTAACGCTCATTCAAAAAGTACCTTAAATAACGTAAAAAAATAATTTATAGTAATGTACTCTATTTATAGTGATAGAGTCAAAATTAGGGGTGACGGAATTTGCGTACATAACTCTAATTACGATTCACGGTATAGTCTCTAAACTGTTGAAATTTAGTCACAAAACAAAATTGAAAATGTTTCACGCCGAAACTTCACTAAATTCCAGTTCTTACGCAAAGTAAACTTTATTACACAACTTGAGATGGTAAAAGCATCTAAGTAACAAAATGGTAAGAATCATTAAATAAAAAAAAGAAATCATGACACTTATAAACACTAAAAACGACACAAAAACTGCAAAAGAAAAGAAACAAGCGCACCCTATCTAAAGTATCCACCAACTCTAACAAAAACTACAAAAGGTGATTACCAAAAAAAACATGGGATGTAGAGTAAGTGGCTACTAACAACAGTAATTGACACACACAGGTCCACCACTACGAACTTCATGGATACGGAAAGGATCCTTCCGTAGTTTCGTCGAAAGAGGGTCGTGGCTTAAACTCGTTGAACCACAACAAATACATGTTGACAATTTTAAGCAAATAAAAGGGTAGGTGTAGGGTACCGCAAACCTTTGGGCTTGAATACTATTAGCACATAATGCCACGAAAAAAAATTGTCCAAAGATTTTATAATTTTCACCGTAAATTGGAAAAATCGATCTGTCGAGTCTCGATCCTATGAAGCCCTTGCTTCTCATGCCACCAAATTCGTGTGCAATCTTATAAGAGGAGAAACGTGTGTACGTTGTATTCATGATGACCACATTGTCAAGAGTCCTACGGTGGAGGAAAACCAAGTAAAACTAATGGGTTTTAAACACCTTCAAATTGAAGATGGTGGGTGAGTATGTAGTAATTTGCGTGTCTAGCCGTTTACCCCACTTCAATGTCAACAACGTTAGTTGCATCTTACATCGTATAATGCACACCAATACGTTTTCATCAACGTGAGCAATTAAAGTAAATGATTGTGTTTGAAATCCATTGCGAATGATGTTGCAACAATTCTAACTTTGTATGCTTTACTTCAACATGACATTACCATGAAACATGTTTACGGCCGAATAGTTAAAAAATATATGGATTTTTGTTTCGCACTCATACTGTTTAGTTTGATAAGGTTTTGCACTGACAAGTTACGAATATAATCAATTGAACGGTTCCATGTGTTTGTTAATGTTTTACACTTGCCCGTTTAGATGGCAAACTTTTAACATAATGATAAGCATTCGACAATATTAAAAAAATATATATATACATACAGCTGCGTCCGCTTATTGGTGAAAAACAACAACTTTAATTTTTATAATTAGAGGATTTCGTCTTTTTTTATAAATACCTTTGTACTTTGTACCTTCATAAATTGTTGAATGAAAGCAATGCATTTTTTTAAATCATGTATTTTAATTAAATGAATGTTATTTATTACATAACTTACATAAAAAAACTCTCTCGATACAAAGGGAAAAAAGCATTCAAGCCATGTTGTTAAAGTTATAATCATATGGCGAAATTGCAAAATTATACAGTACAATTTACGTTATATTCAAATTTATGATGTACGACAAGTTGTGAGTTTAGACTGATTGCCAAGTCACTTTCAAACTTTATCTTAAAAAACGTTGACGATATATTTTAATACAAAGTAACACTACCTCACAAATAGAAAAATGATTCACACTCGTCAACAGTAATTATAAGTTTTTTATGATGAGAAAAAGTACACATTTGTTTCTTTTTGTCCGCCTACATCTTGTATGATTTTTTTTTGTTGCAAGGGTTTGAAGGTTACATTGCCATGTCACGAAAAGATAAATTTTTTGTTAAGGCACCATTGTAGCTTGCACTCACTAGCCCTTTCACCTTGCGTCCCATTCACCCCCACGAACTTCACCATTTCGCATTCTCTCACAAGGTGGCTCAAGGTTCACCCGTAGGAAGCGAGAGAAAACCTCCAGAGCAATTTTTGTTAACCATTTTGAAAGCTACATAAGCACCTCTTGCGCCATTTGAGAATCACTCAAGAATTATATGTCTATTCACCACGACCACACATGAGAGGCAAACGCAAAAGCATATACGTATACCATGTCACCCAAAGACAATGCGACATACCAAAATGTTTAAAAAAATACAATGTGTCTTGCGTTGTTCCAAAAAGTATAAAAAAAAAACGGTGCGTCAAGACCTATTGTAGACGTTGATAGCCGTCACGGTCATTGTCGACGGCTACATTTAGTTGTTACACAATGGGACACTTCAAAACCGTGTACGGATGATTTTCGTTATAATAAAAGTAAGTTCTCTAAGTAAGGGTGTGTCCCCATGTGTTTAAGTAAGGGTTTTTTTCCGTTGTTTACACTGAAAACGGGACTTCCAACGAGAAAATGCTACGCCGTACGAAAAATGGGCAAAAACACGAGTACATTTTGTGTCATCTTGGAACTTGGAAGGTACGGCAATTTTGCGTTATTGACATCGCGACCCACTTCCAACTGATCTTCACACTTGCACTGGAATTAAATCGCGACCCGATTTTAATCAAAATACTACCCTATTGACGAATAAAAAACCAAGATTGCACGCGTCAAACGTTTTCAAAAGTTTTGATCGACGAGGAGTACACTTTATTTTTCCCCTGCTCGTCACGCGCATATACGTATGAAAATGACGAGCATGTACGGAAAAAAATCCGTTGGGGTCTCAAACCTCCACTTTCATTCATGGGTCCTTCGCAAAATTTTACGTCGTCCTCGTCTCCCCCCCTCACTCTCACTCGACCGCTGCTCTTTCTCTCTTGGTTACATTAGATGCAGCAATTATTGTGTCAAATGAAATATTTTTTATTTTTTCTTTATTTTTAATATTTTTGGTATGAGTTTGATGGCAAATCGAATGATAAAAGATAAGAAAACGAAATCGGGAAGCCATGGCGGAAAATCTATGTAGTGATGACGTCACATGGTAGCATGACTACGCTATGTCACAAAACTTGAAACATATACAACGTCATAAAAACCACGACCTTTACCACCGTCACCGTCACCAATTTTAGGAATTTCGTAGTCGTCTACATTTCCTTTCGTTGACTGTTGCACATTTTGTAGACGTATACAACTGTCACAGATTCGAAATAATGAGCGCGCAAGTAACGTTTGACATAGGGTACATCCCCATGTAATCGGTACTTTGATAAAGTATTTTGGTTTGTAGTAAGGATTCTCCGTAATACTTTGAAGAGCGTCCCTGTGTGCGAAAATGAAATCGGAACTTTGGAATGTGACGGTTGTAGACGTAGGTACAACTTGTGACGATTGAAGGCGACTACGAAACTTCGGACGATTGGTGACGCCAACAAAAACAGCGACAGTGGTAGACGTCTAGATTTTTGTGAAATCGTAGATGTTTAGGGTTTGGTGAAATTGTGACGTCACGCTCACTTGTGACAACGTCGACGTCACTTATTCAATAACTTTCTGCCATGGTTTTCCGATTTCGTTTTTCCTACTTTTATTGCTCGACTTGCCATTAAAAAAAAACCTAAAAAATGTAAAGAAATAAAATTTTAAATTATCTTTCATTTTATACCAATATTGTCGTCTCTCATTCTAAAAAGTGTGAGATAAAAGCGATGGCGTGAGAGGGAGAGAGGAGAGGCGACGACGACGCAAAAATTTGCAAAGGACCCCATGAATGAAAGTGTAGTTCCAAGACCCCTGCATATTTTTTTTGTACATGAGCGTGACGGGCACGGAGAAAAATAGCGAGGACTCTCCTTCGTCCTAAAATTTTCACACTCTTGTGGCGCGTGCGTGGGTTATTTTTCATTCGCTGTTTGGGCGGTACTTGAACTAAAATCACCCCCTCGAGGTGATTTTGGATGAAGTTTTTTTTTGGGCTGGATTCTCTTGCCCGGGGGTCGAAAAGGGAAAAACGCCAAAATGCGTTCACATGACGACAAACATGGCGTACATCCAAAATATGAATTGACGTTTACTTTACTTTGGTAAATATGTTTTTTTAGTACGGCTAAAGTTTTTGTCAAAGTTCCCTTAATTTTAGGGCAAAAAGACAGAGAAAAGTAGATACTTTAATGCACGGGGACGTACCCATAGGAACACTTTGAAAAGTACACCGCAAAATTTGCGCTAAAATCCAAAGTAACGTTTCAGAATTTCGGTTACATGGGGATACGCCCTAAGTTACAATCAGTCAGGGCTGTACCATTAGTCAGAAATGCCTTGCTAGGTCTAGCTGATTATTGGTGTGGAATTTGAAAGCTGCTCGGAAACAAAGTTTTGAACAACCTGACAAAGTTTTGACCGTTAACGGCTCAGCACATGTAAGTCACTACACGTGGGCGCATCCGATCCACAATCAGCAATTCTTTCTTCTGTCCAAGCGAATACTGTTAAAGTGCTACACATAGGATTTTTAACAGACAAGTGTCGTTCTGGCAGTGGACCCAATTGACGGTATTATTGGAAGGTATGGCGGCCGTCAAAATCCCGTCATCTGCGGTCTTTCACATGAAAAGCCAAACTGCTCTGAACCGTCCAAACTTTGATGCAGCTTAAGTACGACCCATTTAGTGCGATCGAGCCGGCAGAAAAATCGAAACATCACGTTCAAGAGTACATTTACGACAGCCTGCTATAAGACGTTTGTACTTTAAAGTCTCCGCACTAAAACATTTAGTTCGAAAGCATATGTACGAACCTGTCTAACGCTGAACAAGTACAGTACAGTACAAGTTTTAGAAAGCTAGAAACTTCTAGCGGGTTTTTTCTTTTTAAGGGTTTACTTTTTCTGCCGCCTTCTGGACTCTTGAGCTCGCAAGTAATGCGGATTTTTAGAGAGGAAATGGCTTCTCAGAAGCAGAAACTTTTTGCACACATGTTCCACTTCCGCTTTCTAAGGATGAAAGAGACGGGGAATCTTCTACCGGAAATTTCACATTTGAAGATGGAAAATAGTTTGGATCATGCAATCGTGAACTCTTTAGGAGACATTTTTGGCGATTCCTATGCAACAGTTTTTTTCAAGGAACCAAAAAGTGTAAGAGAACTTAAAAGTTTTGTAACTCTGTTTATTGTTGCTTGCAATAAAATTTATGAGTGACATTGGAAATAGAATGCGAACAAGTATAGTATAAAATCATGGATTATTTGCAACTGTATGTGTTGTTTTTCGTTTTGCAACTATTTGCACTTTGAATTGACTTGAGTTGTCCTGAACTCACGTTTTTGTTAAGTTTCGTTTTATACTTAGAAAGTTTGGGGATATTCTCTCTCTCTCTCTCCCCCTCTCCCCCTACCTCCCTCCCTATCGCTCCCCCTCTCTCTCCCTCTCCCTCTCCCTCCCACCCTCCCACTCTCCTGCCCTTCATCCCTCCCACCCTCCTTCCCTCCCTCCCCCCCTCTCTCTCTCCCCATCATATAAAGTCACAGCTTTTCTTCTCTCCTCTCCCTCTCCTTCTCGGATTTTGCCGGTTTTCTCTCCATTTTCCGTCGCCCTCGTCCTCACCCTCGCCCTCGCCCTCGCCCTCGCCCTCGCCCTCGCCCTCGCCCTCTCCATCTCCCTCTCCCCCTCCCTCTCCCACTCTCCCTCTGTCTCTCTGTCCGTCTCCTTTGCTCCCTCGCCCTCTCGCATTCCCGCCCTCTCGCCCTCTCGCATTCCCGCCCTCTCGCCCTCTCGCATTCCCGCCCTCTTGCATTCCCGCCCTCTCGCCCTCTCCTTCTCTCCCTCTCTCCCTCTGACTTCCCTTCTCCCTCTCTGCCTCTCTCTCTCCCTCCCCCCCTTTCTGTGCTCTTCCGTGCCCGAATATTTTTACGAAGTTTTTTCTTCCTTTTTCATTTTCTATTCTTCTTCTTTTTCCGGTCTTGTCGCCGCCCCTTCCTTCCCTGCTCTCAGTTATTTATCTCTTCTGTTTTTCCCTTGATTTACTCCTTTCTTTCCAGGTGCAATTGTGATATTTTCGCTGCATCTATGGAGTCAAAAGTGTACGGACGGGAATTGTTGAATTGTTGCTTTTATTGCCTTCAGCAAAAACTGTTCACAGGAAGTACGGTAAGTCAATTTTTTTAAGACTCTTCCAAAGCAATTATGACTTTTTGCGCGCTTACATGGCAACGGGATGTACCTCCAATCGTCGGTGGTGTATGGGTTTTCAAGTTTCCATGCATCCGACCTTACATGTTTTGAGAAATATGTGTATGGTTTGTGGTACATTAGTACCATAAACCAGTATCCCACAGTCTACATGTTTTTTTTCCGAGCAGCTAACTGGAAGTCGTTTCCCCATTTGTAACAAGATGTGTGGTTAAAATTGTTTGGATGCCAGCTGTCGCTGATGTCGTCTTTCCAAAGTACACGGTTGCACCAAACCTTGAAAACTATGGAGGAATGGATGATAGCTGCAATAATTTTCATGTACTGAAAATTTAGCAACCTTATCAGTTGAACCTACATTTCGGATTGCGGATTCTATCTTGCATAGCCGAAAATGACACCTTCAACTGCTGATAAATCCTCAAGAATTCGTCGTTGTTTCCATTCTCTGGTGTTGGTATCAGAATACGGGAATCATCTACTGGAAAGTTTCCATGGGTTTCCACCCTAATTCGCTCATCTTCATTATTCACTTTGTGCACTCCCGTTGTCTGTCAAGGTACGTCAGTGTGATATGTCTTTTAATAGCATCCGTATTTGTTACCGCGACTTGAACTTTTAGGAGTAGACCCTAGATCGGTCTTTCCTATGTAATCATTTTTCCTGTCCTTAATACTGAGTAGTTGCTGATTTTGTCTTGTGGCTATCCTCTTGGGTGGGTCACTCACTCATTTGTTCGTTTTGTCTAATGTTATTGAGTTTTGTCAGTCACGTTTCCATCCAGTATGCCTTTTGATCATAATCAATGTGATCATAACATGAACTAGATTCTCCCGTATTTGCTTAGTAATTTTGCTGAACCGACTCAATTTGTTTTATTGAAGGATGATGTGCGATTACAAGTTACTACTCTTGAACCCCTACCTCTCGCCAGGGTGCTAAACTGTAATATAAGATTACGATTGTTTTCATCGTTCTGAAATGTTTTTAATTTTGTTGGTGAAGCTTGCTCATCCACTTTGTTGTTTGATTTCAATATCTGTAGGTTATGGGCAACATAACCATTTACATATTTTCAAATACATTTAAAGCATTCTTTTCGTGGCAACTTTCTCTGGAGGTGCCATGGTGCTTTACGTTAGTACAAGATACAAAGTTTGGAAATAGGAGTGCAAATTTATTCTCCACAAGTGATTAGCTGCAAAGGTTGAAAGATTGGCGTTTTGGGGCCACAATTAAGCTCTGTGGCTATGCCACGCTTAATGGCTACTGTTCACGGGCGGAAGAGTGCTATTGAGGAATGGAGATACCTCCCTATGTCTGGAGGAAATTTTAACTCTCTACATTTTGTTTGTAGGGCAATATTGTCAAATTGTATGTCTGTCATTTTCTCCTGATCACTTTGACTACCTTCATTGAGGGTTCATTGTGGCTTTTCTATGTAATATTGTAAATAGTATGGCATATGCAGTTTTAGGACCAGTGGTAGATATACTGCCTTGATTCTGTTGAACATACTTAGTTGTTGTCTTTCTGGTAGGCCTTCTAAGGCCTTTAGCGAGCTGTAGACGAATGTAGACCTTCTAGTGAGCTGTAGGCAGAGTCTTTCTCATTTTTTCTCAGTAGGAAATTAGTAGGAAATTTTTTCTCAATTGCACTAGTTCCATACTTTCTCTACAAGAGTTAGACGCTATACTTTTTTTTGTCTGTGTAGAATCTTTCTCGTACTCTTCAATATTCATCTAATCAAGCAGCTCTTTGCTCTGTTTCATTTTCTGTTCGTGTTTTATGTTACTGTTTGTCTCTCTCAAGTTACAGGCTTAGATCACATCTCAACATGTAATGACCATGACTTTTATGTTGGGAAGTTACGGTGCAATTTTATTTTTGAAGAGAGCAAAGTTGGGAATGTTCTCTATGACAGCAGAAGTTAAATGTTCATCATTCAATAAGCTTTGACCTGTAACTACGATCTGACTTGGCTAGTATTGTATGTTATAATGCTCTCTAGCAAGTGAAATGATCACTAATCATTTGGTCGTTGATAGATATTATTTCTTCGTGTCTAATGGTCGTTTTGTCATCTCATTCTCTCCACCTGCGATGTCACGTCATCTTCTAGTCCGTTTTCCAGTTTTGCCCTCCTATTAGTAAAACCTCTTATCTCTAATTGATGACTTATGGTCCATTTTTTCTTAGTCACTGTGTACATGTTTCCCATTGCTAACGAATTAACTAACATTGACATCCCCAGTAATCTGATGCTGCATTGCGTCTGCAACTCCCGATACTTCGGCTTCAGTCTTATTTAGTCACCAGTCTTCATACTGGCACCTGGACGCTTTCCCCTCTTCCTGCCAATCGATAGGCCATTTTATTGAGTGGATGTTTTGGACAATGCACGAATATGGAGTGATCGATCACTATGAAGAGCTATTTGTTATGAAGACGTTTTCACTATCGAGGGAATTGACTTCATGAAAATCTTTGCTGCGTTGCCTTGCCTCTCCTCTCGTTGTGGTCTCCCTTGTCAACATACACGATTGGCATCTGAGGCAACTTCATGCCAAATTTGCATGTCTCCATAGTGTTCTGAGTGTCGATATCTATATGAACTATACTTAGCCTCTCATACTCTTCGTCTCAGTCAGAAATGTACATCTCTGTTGTTTTGGACCAGTTTGGTTTGGCTGATTGTACTTTTGTTCCAACCCCTCTTGACCCGAATTCGAAACTTTCCGAAAGTGCCCACTGATCTCTCTGCTTCTGTTCATTTCACTTTTTGCTCTCTCATTGGTATTCTCATGTAAGCCATGCAAGCAACCCGGCCGAATTTGATCACGCCCAATTCTTTCATTCTTTTACACGACCATCTTCTGAACAAACATGTCCTGCATCACTTAAATCTCTTTGTTTTACTTCTCCCACTGACCTTGTTGGTGTTGGTGGTTCCGATTGAGGGGGAGATGATCTCGCACTTGCTTCCTCCTGGTGGAGACTCGCTTTCTCGGTCATCTAAACTCAAGTAGACTATCACCCTCTCCTCCACAAAAGCTGAGGCTGCTACTCATGTGGCCAAAGAGGCTGTGTAGCTTCATAGTCTTCTCTCTGGTCTTTCCTTTCTCCTAAGCCTCTCCGCTTCTCCGTTCTAATTGGATTCCCAGGGTGCCCTTGCTCATGAAAAACTCGGTGCACCAAACACATCGATATTCAGTTTCATTTCACTCAGGACTAACAGGAAGGTGGTACTTGCACTTCGCTCATGTTTGCCCTTCGTGTTAGCAAGTGGCTGGTTACTTGAGGAAAGCTTTCCATGAACCTTGGACGTCGCTCTTCCACTGGTTTTGTCCCCTGTCCTTCTGAGTGATTCCCATCAGAGATTGAGAGGCCGTGTTGGCGGCAGGGTATTCTCTGCAGTCACATCCTACTGTCATTATCTCTTGGTCACTTTGGTAAGGTTGGTTCAGGTTCAATTTGGTATTTTTCAGATAAGTGCAATGTCTTAAGTCCCATTTCCATCTTTATCTTTTTATGCAGATTATTGTGGCAACCGGTAGTTCAGTCTTTGTGCTAGATCTAGTAGTTTAATGATGTTTTCCACTAGTCGCAGTCTTTCGAAAAGTCCTGTAGTGAGCAGATTCATTCTCAGTGGGAACAAAGTGCACCAGTAGCGCTCCCTTTCCTTTACTTCGTCTCTCTTTGCAGGTGCAATTGTGATATGCTCCAGTGGAGCCAAATTTGTACAGATGGCAGTTGGCGATTTGTGGCTTATTTTGCCTTTTCCAAAAACTGTTTAAGAAAGTACAGTAAGTCAACTTTTCCTTAAGTTTCAATCAAAATAGTCTTAAATTTTTAAGATGTTTTGTATGTTTACTAGGCAACGATCTGTACACTGAATTGTCCATGTAGTGCTTTATGTCCGTTTCCAGATTACATGAGCACACGTTGTCAATTAGTTCGAGCGTCTACTACTGAGCATCTCCTATTTCCTTTTCGAAATGTGCAGCATCACTTAGGGTGTGTCTTCAAAGAGGGAATCTCGTTGAACAGTAGATGTTTTCAGGTCTCGATGAGCTCTACCTGTACATGTTTTGCGAAAATATAAATACGGATTCTTTCCCATTCCTAACACGTTATGTGGTTAACAATGGCTGGATGCCAGCTGTTGCTGATGTCGAAACAGAGTACTTTGGAGGAATGGATAAAAACTGCAACAAAGTTTACGTTTTGACGATTCCGGGGTCTTTATTAGTTGAACCTACATGGTGATAGCACATTCTATCTGCCGTCAGAGAAAATGACTCCTGCAATTACTGTTTAATGCTCATGAATGGTTTGTGTTTTCCATTTCAGTTGTGTTCAATGTCAGAATTCTGGAAACATCTACTGGAAACTTGTCATGGAGTTCTGACCTAATTCGCTCAACTTCATTATTCCCTTTGTGCACTCCTTGTGTCTGTCAAGGTACGTAAATGTGATTTTTTTTTTAATAGCACCCGTATCTATTATTGGAACTGGGACTGAAACCGTTAGGAGTAGACCCTAGATTAGTCTTCCCCTTATTATCATTTTATCTCCTGTCCTTAATGCCTAGAAGTTACTGATTTTGCTATCGGCTTCGGACAAATTACTCACTCCATTGTACTTTTGTCAAATGTAATTGACAATGTCGGTTGCTTTTCACTTTTCTCTTCTTAGCAGGAAGTCATGCAGTGTGCTATTTAATTATAACGTAGAGCTATTTTTGCTCTTATTTTCTTAGTATTTTGCTGACTGTCGATAAAGATTGCCAACTC
>JBBHKE010000316.1:306287-310536 GCA_037447655.1 Zygnema cylindricum | reverse complement strand
TCTCTCTCTCTCTCTCCCCTTTTTTTATGTTTCCTTTTTTTTTTCCTAAAATTTGAAATCAACGAATCTGGTTCTGACAGGTGGCATGGGTAGCGCGGATCGAGAGTATCGAGATGTCACCAGCTCAGCGAGTTCTTCGCTGGACTTCGGTGGAGGGTTTAAGCAGTCATGGGGAAGTTCGATTCACCACAGACAAAAATCAAGAGGGAACCAATATTTACTTAACGGTCTGTCAAAATCTTTACTGTAAGGAAATAGCAATTTGACAAATTTGCACTATAAAAGGGGAATTGCAAAATGTTATTTTTTTACTCTAAAACTGGAATCGCAAAATATCATTTCTTTTTTTACCGTAAATTGGGAATTGCAAATGCCATTTTTTTACGTCAGAGTGGAGTCGCAAAATTGCGAATTCAATGGATTTTACTCTCAAAACGGTTTTTGGTGGGAAAGATCGATGTATAATTAACGGTCAGTCAAATAAATACCTTAAAACGGAGGTCGCAGTCATTTTTTTTCTGTAAAACGGAATCTCAAACTTTCAAACTTAAATAGATTTTACAGAAAACTGAATTTGGGAGAAATGGGTATAACATTTTTGCAACTGGTTAATTGTTGATTTTAGATTATTGGTGTTGTGTCTATATCAACTTGGGAGAAATATATTTTCTTTGTCCAATTTCTCTGTTCTTTCCAAACACAAGATTTTTTTTCTTGTTTCAATCTCGTTTTATTTTTTTCCATTTTTTTTTTTTTTTTTTTTTTTTTTTTTTTTTTTCTTTTTTTTTTTTTTTTTTCAAACGCAGGCAATTCATCGACTTCCTCCCGCTTTATCCAAAATTATTAATCGTCACGCCTTAAGCACTCTTGTACAGGTAATAAAAGTTAAAGAAAAAAAACGTTAAAGAAAAAAAAAAACTAGAGAAAAAATAAAGAAAAAAATCAAAAGGGTTATAAGGCAACATCTCAATCACAATAACTAGTGTTGTGTATTGGTAAATTTCCTATCATGATAATTCCTATAACCGATATTATCGGTTATTGATCGGCAAGGGGCCCCGATTTATCGCTCCTGGGCGAAGAAATTTGTTATCGCCGATATATATGTAAATATATAGTATTACTATACTCTAATGCTACTTCTGTATAGTATTATACTGTATACATGGTATAGTATGTCATGTCACGTATCACAATCTGGTCCGTAAAGTACGGAAATCTAGTCGGGACTACTCAGCACTTACGGACAAAAAAGTCGTACTCAATAAGATGAAAGTACAAGACTGACATTTTAACAAGAGAGTACAAAACTTCAATTTCTGACTTTTTGAAAGTAATTCTTACATTAAATTGTATGCAATCTTAAATTAATTAAAAAAAATTGTAGCTATATGGTACTTTGTTACTTAGAGATACATTTTTTAATATTTTTTCTTATATAAGAATCCCATTCTGTGAACGTACTCATGCTATTGATTTATGGTTTTGTTTTAGTTTTTATTATCTTTTGTAACCACGTTGAGTGAGACAACATTGTATTTAATATAATACTAAAAAACTATATTCAATGTAGGCGAGTTTTCACTATTTAGTATGCATTTTCTTTGTAAACATAGTTTTGTATTATTATAGAGCATTTAATTTGCTTGTCTTTCGATTATTAGTAATCTTAATTTTAATGTCTACAATGGTTTCTCTCTTTGCAATAAATCTATCATGTAGAAATAATTAAAGAAAAACAATTCTAGGTTGAAGACATTTTGCAGAAGGGGTATGAGGTTATAAAAACCAATGAAAAACCCTAAAAAAATCTCTAAAAGCCAAATCAGTTATCACGATATTTTTTTTTGTTGGCTCGCGATAATTTCCTTATCGATATATCGATTGTGGGTAGGTAAAAAAAAAGTAATTATTGGGAAGAGGCTACCGGTACTCAACCTTAACGATAACTATCGCAAAAAAAAAAAAAAAAAAACAAACAAAAACCCCAAAAAATTAAGAACTGCGACGCCACGCGCACTTTGTTCAGGCGGGAAAAATAACTTTAATGATGAATAAATTAATTAATTAATTAATGATAAACAAAAAATGAACTTTTATAAGTTGATCTTGCAGTCCTGATAAAACTGTTGCATAAATAAATTGATAAATTGAGAGCCGTTACGATTTAAGCACTCTCGTGAGATGAGAAAAAAATCGGACACTAAATAGTATTTCTATGGAATTGAAAAAACAAAAAAAAAAATACGAAAAGAACACCATGGAAATTTCTTTTGCAATTGAACAAAGTTTATTTTTTTCCTCTCCCTTTTTTTTATGCATTCCTTTTTTTCTAGATTCATTTTTTTTTCATTTTTTTGTTAATTGCATTCACCTTTTCCAGAGAAGTATTCATTGTTTTTTTAAGGAGCATCCTAAAAAAAAAAGAAGTAAAAAAACAGAACAAAAACAAAACAAAACAAAAACAAAACGTTCGTTTTTTTGACCTCGCAGGCAACGCTTAAAAGTGACTTGGAACGATTTCGAGAGGTAAGCTCAACTCTAGAAATAGCTTAATAATTAATATTTCATTCAATATATAATGGTGAATAAATGGCTTTGCAAATTCCAACAAATAAGTCCTCAATTTAAATTATTACAAGCTAGAATAATTTTCTGGTAAAATTTATAAATAAATAAATGTTATAAATATAATTTTCTGTTAAAATAAATAAATAATTTTTTTTTTCCATGTGGGTTGCTCCTAAGTAAGATATTTTGATGGCACCGGTGAAAATAAAATAAGAGATTTACAAAAAAAATCAAAACAAAAAAAAAAAAATATATATATATATATGATGGGGTGGGTATTCAAAATTGAAATTAACATATGATAAATCAAATTAAGAGGAAGTACAATAAAGATTGCCGCATGTTTGCAGTCATTTTTTTTTTTTTTCTTTTCCTGACTATTTCTTGATAGTTTTAATTGTAAATCATTATAGGTTTACTTTTATCACTTTCAAATTATGACTTGATTGCAATTATTTTTACATTCTTATTAATATTTAATTAATATATATATTTTTTAATATATATTAATATATATTTATTTATTTATTTGTATAAATTAAACATATAACATGTAATTACTTGATTAATTTGAGGCTGTTAAAACCACTCTAGATTTATCCCTATAGCCACCACAAATCCTCCTGAACCTTTTTTTTGTCTTATTGAGAATTATACGGAATTGTACGGATTGTACGAAATCGTACAAAAAATAGTACAAACCAAAGTTTATTTTATCGAAACTGATTTTTACGTATACTAAAGAATCTCAGCATCAATCCTCTCCCTCTCCCTCTCAATCTGTCTCTCCCTCGCCCACTCCCTCTCCCTCTCAGTATACCTCTTCCTCCCCCTCTCAGTCTGCCTCTCGCTCCCCCTCTCCCTCTCCCTGATAATCTGCCTCTCCCTCTCCCTCTCCCTCTCAGTCCTCCTCTCCCTCTCCCTCTCCTCTCAATATGCCACTCCCTCTTCTTCTCCCTTCCCTATCCCCCTCCCTCCCCCTCAGTTTGTCTCTCCCTCTCCCTCGGTTTGTCTCTCCCCCTCCCTCAGTTAGTCTCTCCCTCTCCCTCAGTTTGTCTCTCCCTCTCCCTGTCATTCTACCACTTCCTCTCCTTCTCCTTCCCAATCTACACCGCGAATTGTAATTAGAGTAGAGAAAAAATTAGAGCAAAAAAAGTAAAAATAATAATTAGAGTTATTTACTCTAATTTGTGTGATAGAACTTTTTCAAAACGGAATTTTACTCTAATTTATCAACAACTCTAATTTGGGCGTAAATTTCAATATATCCACTGTAAATTATGTACAAGTACAGAATCTGACAAAGCGTACAGTTTCACGTCATTATGACGTTTGCATTACGCGGTTTGTTAAAATGCAGATACGTGAAAACGGCCTGTACTAAATCATTATTTGTACTTTTTTACTTAATAAAGTACAATTTTGCACTGTCAGACACCGACCGTATGACAACTATTTAAAACGGCACTGTATTAGAGTTATTAACGCTCATTCAAAAAGTACCTTAAATAAAGTAAAGAACAATTTAGAATAATGTACTCTATTTATAACGATAGAGTCAAAATTTGGGGTGACGGAATTAGCGTACATAACTCTAATTACGATTCGCAGTGTACCTTTCCTTCTCCCTCTTTCCCTTTTTCTCTCTATCTGCCACCTCCTCTCTGTCTCCCTCTTC
>JBBHKE010000316.1:271287-301287 GCA_037447655.1 Zygnema cylindricum | reverse complement strand
AGAGCAACAAGAACACACCCTAAAAAAGGAAGCAACAACAAGGAAAATAAAAGCACCCTAACTCAAAATGAAAAGCACGGCAACTCACAAAAACAAAAATACAAACCCCAACCCCAACCCTAACTCAATTAAATATCTACGAAAAACAACCCCGTAAGTCCCCCCAACCCGGGGGAGCACGTTGAGGGAGTTCCGGAGCACGGCGACGATCCATAACCGCAACAGTCGATCGGAGGAGAATAGAAGCCTGCACTCGTTGTAGAGCCACAGATAAGCGTTGACGGTAAAAAGAAGCAAGGACCGAAGGAAGAGGGCTCCCAGGTCCTCGACGCTCGAAAGCACGTCGAGCACAAGTACGGAGAAACTCGTCCAGTGCAACACCCAAACAACCAAAGATCTCGACCACCGTCGGGATAAAGTCATACATAGGGTTCCGGTGGGCATAATCACGCTCCTTCGCCTTAGCAGCATGACGAGCTGCCACCCCAAGATGTCGAGCCGCCTGACCAACAACTGTAGCTGAAGTTGGGTTCGCCAGAATAATATCAGCGAAAATGCGACGGGCACCATCAAGCAAAACAACATCGATCCGACGCGAGGGAATAATATGAGAAACCTCTCGACGCACAGAAAAGCCCCCTTCTAAAGCAATAGTGGCAACGGTGTCTCAAATAGTGTCGTGCGCCTGGATCAAATCTCCCCCGTGGGAGCAACGAAGCAAATGGACACCATCGGGCCCCAAGACACGACCACATGCACAAACAAGAGAGCCAAGTAAAGAAGGATGGGGGAGGCCGAGGCTAAACCGAAGGGCAGTGGTGAACTGAGCTGGTGAGAATCGAAGAGTGGACAAAATAGGTGTGGCAAAAAGCCAAGACCCAGAACCAGGTCCACCACAAGAGAGAAGACGGGCACGAGAAGAATCAAAGGGAAGCGCCATGAGAAGCTCGGATTTAATGGTGGCGACAACCCGGTCGGAAATCGATTCCTGGACACGCTCAACAGATTTTGTAACAAGGGTCGAGAAAATCTGCACATCCACAAGGGAATGGGGAGGAAGAGAACGAGACGCGTCCAATAGAGATCGTTGGAAGGCGAACACACTGTTTGAAACCCGGGGGATAACAGTAGCTAGAACGGGGGTGTCCCCAGCCAAGAAACGAGAAACAAGAGTAGAGGCAATAAGATACCAACTTCCCAAATAGGCAGTTGGAGCAACACGAGCGGTCGATAATAGACCCAACCCCCCAGTAGAGACATGGAGGGATGCCTGAATGAGGGCCGATGGCCGAGACTCGCGATCAAATGCCCCGCGACCTAACAAAGTGTGGAGGACGTCCATGAGGCGATCGTCAAAAGCCGAGAGAGAGGAGAGAAATGTCGAGGTGGGAGGGGAAGTACAAGTGAGGTAGGAAGGGCGGTGGGGAAAACACCTGGTTAACATGGCAAAAGCAACTTGGGGATCGGGAAGGTGAGGAAGGTCGTCCACTTGGGCTAGATCTGTCTGTAAAGCATCATGAAGGAATTGGGTCACGAAAGTATTTGAACCAAGGGGGCAACCAAGCACACGAATGCCATTCAAAAGAGAAGGGGTTTGAAAACCAGGAGGGGTAGCAAACGAAAGTGGAATATCCTGAGGAGACCAAATAACACACTTCGACGGCTGAACTGAAAGGTTGAGTTCGGCTAAACGTTCCTTGAAAAAAATCATATGCCAACACGACTTGTTCTCTCGGCCCAATAACGTGCGTATCATCTACGACCGAAGGAAAAAGGCAAAAAGGGAAGGCGGCTGCGGAGGCATGAAGGGCCCGGTAATGGGCAAGGGCGAACAAAGGTTCGCCAAAAGGGTCACCTTGGCGAGTGCCAATAGCAGAGGAGAGAGGAATAATATCAACATTGGCCGAGAAGGAAAGGCTGTTTGTCAAAGAATAGAAAGCCCTCACAAAGGGGAACAATTCGACAATCGGAGATGAAGCCGCCATAAGCTCTGAAAAAATCACGTTCCGATCCACTATATTTAATGCATTGGAAACGTCGACTTGAAGGACCAACCAATCCGGATGTACATCCAACAAAGCACAAATCCCATGGACCACGGCCTCACAACCCCCTCTCGTGGCCACTCCAAACTGATGAGGAGAGAAATAATCATGGAAAGTCGGTTGGAGCTGGAGACATATCGCACGAGCCACCAATCTATATAAAACCTCTCCCACGACAATAGGGCGGATCCTACCATTAGGTTTGGCCATTGCCACAAGGCGGGAGGCCGTGAGAAGATCACAAATCCGAGGGGGAACATCCCCACTAGCTATAAGTGAACAAACTCGAAAAAACACATCGAACCCCCGGGCACCCGATTCAGGGGGCAAAACATCGCGAAACAACTCATATACTGTGCCCGAGGGGCCCCCCGCTAAAAGATGAGGAGAAGAGCTAATTACACATCAATCTGGGTTGTGGTCAGTAGGTGGCGCACAACACTTCGTCATTGAGAACTGGGGATATGCTCAAAATCCTATTGTTGCTTTCAAGAAAAACAAGTTAACCTCGTCTCTGGACCTTTGGGTGTGACTAATGAATTAATTATTGGAGTTCTGATGGAGTGGTTTTTTCCCTTTGGGGCCATCAACTTCCTGTTGTCAACTACTGACATTCCAAAGCCCTTATCTACAAGTCATGGGAGGACTAGTTATGTTTGAGGCTTGGGATGGCTTCACTCAACCTCATCTAAAACACACGAGATAAATTAAAAAGCACGATGGTAAACCATCTGAGTCCGAGGGTACATAAGTGGTGGCAAGGCAAAAACTGAAAACTACAAGTAGGGCAATGAAAAACAAAAAAAGCAACGTGAACACATAAAAATGGCAAGTAGAATAAAAGCACCCAAACCCAAAATGAGAGCACAGCAGCGAACAAAAACAAAACTACAAGCCCAACCCCAATTTAATTATCTAATAAAAGCAACCCCGTAAGTCCCCCCAGCCTGGGGGAGCACGTTGAGGGAGTTCTGGAACACGTCGACGATCCATAACCGCTATAGCCGACCGAAGGAGAATAGAAGCCTGCACTCGCTGTAAAGCCACAGATAAATGTTGAGGATAAAAAGAAGTAAGGACCGAAGGAGGAGGGCTCCCAGGTCCTCGTCCCTCGAAAGCACGTCGAGCACTACGGAGAAACTCGTCCAAAGCAACACCCAAACAACCAAAGATCTCAACCGCCATTGGAATAAAGTCGTCCATAGGGTCACGGTGGGCATAATCACGCTCCTTCGCCTTAGCGGCATCACGCGCTAATTCTACTTTCGCATTAACATTAATAAATCTTTGACGCTATCAACAATGAGTGGTGTAGTATTGGGTAAACAAAATAACATTTGGGTGGCAACACATGGGGGTACAGAAATGAAGTCATTCTGTATTGAATGGTTCTTCAGGTGTATGTCAACTATGTTTTTGCAGTACTGCACCGCTATTGTGTTTTCCTCTGTGTATCGCTGCAATGTCATTGGTCTCCTTCTATTTGAGAGCTGTTCTTCTCTCCTGAAGCGCCAGGTGGCAGCTTGGGAGTACAAGATGGGGAAATCCAACCTTCCCAGGGTTTGCGGTTTTGAGGGGGCTGTGTGAGTTGTTACATTAACAACTGGCGTAGAAGACCTTTTTTTTAATTTGTGACGTTTGTTTGGTAATTTACGGTCACATGGAATTTTGTTTTTATCCGCTTTCATCGGCAGTATTCTATGGGAAGTTTCTCATATTATTCCCAAGCGTCGGATCGATGTTGTTCTGCTTGATGGTGCCTGTCGCATCTTCGGTGATATTGTTTTGGCGAACCCTACTTCACCTACAGTTGTTGGTCAGGCGGCTCGACATGTTGGGGTGGCGGCTCGTGATGCCACTAAGGGGAAGGAGCGTGATTATGCCCACCGGGACCCTATGGATGACTTTATTCCGATGGCGGTCGAGATCTTTGGTTGTCTGGGTGTTGCAATGGAAGAGTTTCTCCGTACTTGCGCTCGACGTGCTTTCGAGCGCCGAGGACTAGGGAGCCCTCCTCCTTCGGTCCTTACTTCTTTTTATCGTCAACGCTTATCTGTGGCTTTACAACGAGTGCAAGCTTCTATTCTCCTCCGATCGGCTGTTGCGGCTATGGATCGTCGCCGGGTTCCGGAACTCCCTCAACGTGCTCCCCCGGATGGGGGGACTTACGGGGTTGCTTTTCGTAGTTATTTAATTGGGTTGGGGTTGGGGTTGTAGTTCTGGCTTTGTCAATTGTCGTGCTTTTCATTTTGAGTTTGGGTGCTTTTATTTTCCTTGTTGTTGTTTCTTTTTGTTTTTGTTATGCCGTTATTTTATTTTATTCCCCTGCTGGTAGTTTTTCAGTTTCGGCCATGCCACCCCTTTTGTACCCCCGGACCCAGATGGTTTACCATCGTGCTTTTTAATTTATCCTGCGTATTCTATCTTTATATAGATTAATTGTCGATTTTTGTAACACTCTTTTAATTAGGAATATATGGCTCTACCTGTAAATCGTGGATTTGCCGCATTTGTAAAATGAAGGGTATTTTTTTCCTTCTGAACACAAAATAGTGCTAATGGTTTTTTTTTTTAAAATTAAAGCTAATACTTTTGGCTGTCCGTAACCGTCCACGACATTTGGTCTGGAAATAGAATTAATATTACTAAAAAGTCGGGTACATTTGTTTTCACTACAACAGTCCTTGTACTATTAATTTCCTACACTGATAGCGATTTAGGATGTAGTAAAAGGCGACTCAACGTAGTGATTTTTTGAGTATCAGAAACATTACCTGAAATATGGCACTGTTTACAAAAGAGTCACTTCCTGAATTTTTTTTGGTCACTGCTTTACAAATTACCGCATGGTTTTTTGTCGATTAAATAAACCAAGTATAAGTTTGGCATTTATGCTCTCTAGCGGACGTTTTTGTTGTTTCGCTTGCCTACAACTGACTTCCGAGGCTGCTTTTCGACTCAACAACTTTGGTATTAAATAAACAGGTGGAAGTTGGAAGGAGGCTGTGTATGGAATTTGATTTACTTTGAATTCAGATTAAGGTTCTTCAGCTAAATGTTATTGATATGTTTTCAGAGAGTTCCACATCTCTTAAAGAGGAAGGCTTCTTGTTTGGGCAGTCTTCTCTAATCTTTGACAAGGGGTTTACCAAATGTTTGTGTTATCTTTTTTCCTTTCGCTATCTGTAGTATTATTTGGGTACTTTCATCATAATTTTTCATACTGATATATCTCAGCTTAAAACCATATAAATGTGAAGGCATTGAGTCAGTGGCCGAAAACAAAGTCAATTTATAATGGATGTTTATCAGCCGTTCGTCTTGAGAATTACATTTGCGAGGATGATACTCCAAGAGAATGCAAATCCAAATCCTATCTGTTCTAAGTGCAAAATCCGATCTGTTATAAGTGCAAAATGTCAGCGATTTGCAATGATAATCCTCCTCTTAATCATACATTTGTCAACCACAAAAGGTGGATATCCAGAAATCACATGCATACACACAAGCCGAGAACAAGAACAAGGCCTTAAATTTTCTGAATCACTGAGTTTCAATAAAAGTACTCTTTGAAATACAAAAGATGCATTTGCTTCAAGGTCCCCCAGGTCACCCACAATCCTCAGCTTTGTACAGTCACACATCTCCGATAAAATGCATTTAACCCTATCTTTCACAAAATACTACTACTATCTATACCCTTACCATATGTCAAGAAACCTATTGAAACCACAAAAACATGGTATTGAACTTGTAAAAGTACACTAAAAAATCACAAACATCTACAGAAGCCCAGCTGCTGATTTTGCAACAGCTGACTTAGCTGTCTCTGAAACAGATTCTGCTCCAAGATAAACATCAAAAAGTGCACTCAAGAGAGGCGCGGATTCAATGGTAGCGACGGTCTCCGTGGGAACTTTCAGAGTAGTAGCGTCATCAGAGATTCCAACCTGGTCAAAGCCACAGCAAAAGAAATGTGAGTGCCTCTGTCTCCATTAGAGAAAGTTTTTTTAAGCTGGTAGAAACAGACCAGTAAAACAACTGCTTCAACTGTCAGTCCATTAAATAGACAGATAAAAAACATAAAATAGCCCCGATTTCTTACCAGCAAAGTTGAGGGTTGGCTCCAAGTGAGATAAATGCCGGTATTTTGCGTCAAATTCCGGGTTTTAAGAATCTCGCCAAATGTGGCTAGCCCTTTATCACCATCAGCTCCCATGGCTTTCAACCGGGGGGCAAGAGATTCATTAAGAGCTTTCCAAAAAGTCTCCCCATCCACATCTCTTGCCAACACAATCTCAATGCTTTTTTCCACGGGAACTGCAACGAAGTCAAAGGAAATAATTTTGAAAAGTTACTTTTTCAAAGTTTTGACATTCAACAATCCTCACAAAAACGAAGTAACAGATTCCTGAAATAGCTCACTGTAAAGCAATGTAAACTAGGCAACCGTCATTTTCCTAAGTAACGAAATATATACCTTCTGCCAATGCTTTGAAAAAAGCGGCATCACTGGAAAGATCCTTCCCCTTGAACTCAGCCAAGGAGCTTGCAAAAGATGGGTCAAAATACAGTCCAACTGCATACACTTTCACATTTACAAGGACAATCTTCTTCTCTCGAACTCCTGCATACAAGCAAGGAGGTCCTAATTAGTCAACCGCTATAAAGCATCACTTCTGTAAATGAGACCAAACTAAAAACAGCAGACCTTTGGGAAATAGGCTGCTTTCGACGAAATATTGTAAAAAACCACAGATTTGACTTTCCAAAAACTAAAATTCATATATCCACAATTGACATTGTCAGCTATGCTAAAACAGAATCGAGAGGAAAAACTTTGACGATTAAAAATATTTCTACAAATATAAATATGCTCCACATGTCTCTAATCTTTAAAAACCAGTAGAAGAAAGAGCTTCTTGTTACCTGCGCCCAAAAGGGTAAGCTCTTTGGATCCGCCAGGTGCCGTTATTGTTGACGAAAACTGAATGTTAGTGGAAGGCTCCGTAACAACAGTTCCAACTGCCAATTAAGAAATCGAGGTGGTGTTACAACAAATTGCGACCACATTTACATTAAAGAAGGTATCTCTACAAAACTAAACTTGCTCGATATTTGAATTATACAAATGCCGGTATGTCAACATTGGTATCAGACAAAATTGAAGTCCTTGAACTACAAGCAGAAAAACTGATTTCAGAAAATAATCCAGAGATGAACAATCTGCATGTAAATGAAAAACATGCATGGTAAATAAGAATAACAGTATTCATAACAGATTTATGTAGTTGCACGTGTACAAAGAAATGAAAGAAAAAAGGAGAAAATGGGATAGAGAAGTTACAATTGTGGTCAGTGGCGGTAACTGAAACAGACTCTTGAATTGCATTTGATTTCCCTTTATACTAACATTTTACAACCGTCTAAATCAGAAACAATCAAACTGACAGCTTAACATAGATTTCTCACCACATTGTCATTTTTTTTTTTTTACAGTTTTGAACCTTTGCACTAAAACTAAAACCATCACTCTAATCCAATTCACAATGCACCAAAAATCAGCACGTGATTGAGAACCGTTAAACCTGGAAAAAAGGTAGGAGCTGCATTACACATGTCACAACCACCTTGTTTTTAAGTTGCCTACTGTTGGAAACCTAATTTCCATTACATTTTCTGTTATGGAGAACCAAGATAGAGAATCAAAAAAAAAATCTGCATCGCAAGGCAGAGTTAAAAGCTACTGCTAAAGCGCGCCTACTTACTCAACAGAGAAAACTTAAAGCATATCCAGACATAATATAACATAATCTCATAAAAATGATATTACATTCAACATTCATATACCTGCAGCTCTGACTGCTCCTGACAAAGATCGAGACTTCTGGGAATACGGCTTGTTGGAAACCCTAAGTCCATCCGTACATCCAACAAAAGGAGCGACAGTCTGCAATTTGTTCAAATAGCTTGCATGTGAAGCCTTTCCTGCATTCTTTTGAAAATGACTTGAAGCAGAGATTCCAGTAGCTGAGACACAAGCTGACTGAAGACAAATAGAAGCCATAATTACTAAATTGAAGTTTTCTCCGTCTACAGTCAAGCACACTCAATACTTGCACAAAAACTACAGAATCCTTCTCAAAGAAGATGAGTTGAAGGTGATAGCTGATAGATCGATATGTTGCATGTGCATATGAATGTCATATTTATAGTGATGATAAAGGTTAGCAAGAAGATGCTTAACTAACTGCAAGGGAAGGTTTTGCCATCTTGGCAAGGATTGCGGTCAACAAAAATGGAAACAGCAGCAATTGCGGAGAAGCGTGAGAGGAGAAACACAAGCAGTGCCATTGGCCAAAACGCGGACTGCCACTTAGATTTGCCAGGAACCGGCCACTTGGCAGACTGTCAAGCGTTCTCCGTGCCATGTCACGCGAGAAATGGATCTGGACATAGAGAGAGCAACATAAATTCGGTAACGCTGTAAATCGCGTGACTAGCCGTCGACATAGAGACGCCTTTACGCTGAACCTTTTCGAAGATTCTAGTCCGTAGATTTTAGAGTTTCTGTAGCTTCAAGCCGTCCAATCAAAATGCATTCAGTATTAAGGCATTAACGTAGACAGTACACCGTGAATCGTTATTAGCCTTATATACGCTATATCGGCACCCCAAAATTTTGACATTGATACCTTAAATATAATAAATAACACTATTTAAGAACGTGGACCATAATCTGCCACGTCTCCTGGCACTAAATTAGAATGAATGACGCTAATTTTTTCTTTACACTAATAATTTTTATACGCTAATAACGATTCAAGGTGTAGCTCTGCATTACGAGGGTAACCACGGTTGGTCACGGAAATAAAGCTTATTGTTGTGCGCCCTGCCACACTGTGTGAGCTTTACCACCTTGAATTTTGACTGTTATCGTATTCTTCTGCTTCTGTCTTCTTAGAAAAATAAACGGTAAAGAGACGCTCCATAAATTTTACCTCCATAAAGTTTTGTCCGATTCGATAGGCAAAACTCCATAGCCACGAGCTTTACTATCGTGTCGCTGTCAGAGCACTATAGTGCTTGCCTAGGAGGTGAAAAGGATTTTATGGCCATGACAAACCGCAATAAAAGTTGCACATGATGTACAGCTTGACAAGAATATTTTTTCTTTTTTGTACTCGAGAAAATACAGTTATGTATGTTGATAAGGTGCAACCTTACAACAACCCTGAGCTTATTATGCCACTAACTTTGTAAGTGCAAGATTCTACATTCAATAACTTAATTCACATGTCTAAGCAAGCTGAAAATATTAAAAAGCTCCCATCAGAACGGTTAATTCGATGATACTTACCAGGCGAACACATTTTGGCATCACTATTATTGACAGTAACTTGGACAATGCGTCAACATAAGGGCTTGAAGAGTCTTTCATAGATGTCCGGTATTTTTTTTATTTGAAAATTTCGCTCGTCGCTTACATTGCCTGGTATGTTTTTTGGCTTCGATTCAGTAGGATTGCACATGTTTTCCCTACTATCGAATATCAACTATCAAGTCATCTACTCTGCCACACTTCTCCGGATTTTTGTTTTTTTCCAGTAGAAACCACATAATATCGCAATTTCATCGCCAATTAACCTTGACATTCATATTTCCATCGATATATGAAACGCCTAAGCTCCGAAAACGCAAATCTTTGCATATTTACACAGAAATCTCCCTAAATTTGCACCACGCTCTTGTGCTTTTCATGAGACCCAAACGATGAAAACTATTAGACACCCATTCTTAAAAACCATTTCTGGCCATTTCGGACAACCTTGGAAAAACACTCCTAATTCCTCCAATTTTCTAACATTCACCAGCCATTCCACCTAGAGTATAAATACACGAGAAAACCTCCTTTTTGCGGCTAAAATGAGATCCATGTTGTCAACCGGATGAAATCATCCCATCCATGTCTCAAAAGCATCACAAAAATAGACAAATGTCTTTTGATTGATCCTTTCAGTCCATGGGAGAGGACGTCATTCTTAACTAGGCATTCACAGATTGATGCACATTTCTACTAAAACATCGCATCAAAAATAGTTTTAGTAGTTTTTAAATACAAATTACCCAAATCCTCTCATTGCATCTCTGCTATAATTTTCACCTAATCGTTTCCTGCTGTCACCAATGCTTGGGAAGTTATAACTTCCAACTCTCCTTACACTTATGCAACATCATAGCTAACAAAATGGAATCTAAGTTCTGAACATATTGTCTAGAGCGAATACTACCACACAGATGTGGAACATGTACAAACCGTCTCATAATGCAACCCTGAAGAGACGAAAGCACAAAAGGACCGTCCCATTAAGTAAACAATTAGCAAAGTCGTATTATATACATAAAGTAAAGTGGTTACTTGTCAAAAATGTCCAGAATGGGCAGCAGGTCTACAAAAGGGAGGAAAGAGAAAAAGCGCAGCCATCGGTCCTAAATATATCTCAACCACACAACTATCAATTATCCGTTTTGCTTTTGGAGAACCAACTCAACGAACTATAATATCTGCAAGGTCAAGGAAAATGACACAAATAACCTTGCCATCAACAACAATCAGAGGAACTGATCATTCTGCATTCTTTTACAAGAATTAGAGTACCTCTCATCGTTTGACATCATCTCAACCCGATGTAAGTTATGACATTTCCAAACTTTCCCTGCATATCGGCTAATTTCTGCTGCTTCCAATCTTCTCAGTTCCTATAGGTAGATCATAATCTGCAATGTGTGGCTTATAGTTCATGGCGGCTTAGAAAAGAAAAATAAACCTTTGTAGCCTTAATGGAAAGACATTAACAATAGGCTTTGCCTGGTCACCTGTTAGTGTCTTTTGGCTTTCTGTAAATGATACAATTGACTGTGACATACAAACAGTAGAACCCAGAAACCGCTGTAAGGAAAATATAAAACTGAATGCCAAAAATCTTAAACAAAAAATCTAGTTGACACATGATCAGCAAACCATTGACAACAAAAAAATAAGTGACCGACAAACATGAAAGCAACCGGGGGCGGGGGGAAGGTCTGCTTCTATCTTTGGATATGCAAATAGGATCTGATCATTGGACAGGGCAAATAACTTCAAAGCGTTTACATAGGAGTGAATACTCTGCAGTTAAAGATACTGACAAGCTCAAAAAAATTTATACGCTTTTACTTGGGAAATTCAGCCATAAAATGAAAAATCAACTTCTGAATCACGGCGGTGCATTACATATACCATGGTTGAGTTCTTATGCCCCCAAGAGGTAACCACTCCAGATACGACAATTCACTGTAACTGAAATGTCATCGCTACGGTAATCGCAAAAAAAATGTGAACGAACTCCTACTGCTATAAATCCCATTCAGGACACTTTTGAGGGACACAAAACTACAAGCCCAACAAGGCTTAAAAATACATTACTGATGTTCCAAATTGTTGCACCATCTTGTATAATGAAGGAATTTAGATGTCAGCAGGATGGTCAGCCGAGGTAACCTGCATTAATGCTACAAGCTAGCCTTGTTCCAGCATTTCATGAATTAAAAAAGCACGAAACTCATTGACTACTGAGCCTAATTGCAGAAATTATCACAAAAAACATGGATTCAACAAAGTTATGCACATGAGTTTTAAAATGTCAAAACGAACCAATTTTAATATTTCACAAGGCTCCAAGGTTCCAAATCCCTTCCAGTCCTTTCCAAACATAACACAGAAAATAAACTTCACAAATTTGAACGAAAAAGGCTTGAATATTAACAAAAGACAAATATGTTATATACATTACATTTGTACAAGATTTGCTACAGCAACATTTACACCGCTTTTCAGCTATCCATTTATCAATACTACCTTTCAACCAAACCCACGTCAGGATTGGGCAAACCTACTCTCAAACCCCACTTGCTCTTTATTAAAGACACAGTTTTTGGACCAACCCAACATAGAACCCGTAATAAGACAAAAGCCGAAGCTAACACAAGACACATGTTCTCTTGAAGGAGCTGTTGCGGATGCTGAGCCCAAGGATAAGGACAAGGCTCATGTTGCCAAAGGTCGACTATTGGTACTCCTCCTGATTTTACCCAGATGTCATTCTCTGGTTTAACTTCTACGGGTATTCCAGTTCCTGACAATCAAACAAAATGGAAGACATCAAACATATGGAACATATGAAAGCCAATAGTGAGACTTAGACAAAGGACAATCCAACAGAAAGAACCTTGCTTTGCCTACATGCAACTATTAAGTAAAGATTAAAGGTCAAGACAATCATTTAACCTCTAGAGGCATTTATAAATTGTACATCACTCACTGTCAACTGGGTGAATTTTGTTGGGAAATTCAATTGATACAATGCCAATTCATACTACAAGATATCTTACATTCTCAAATTAAAAGCCGCATCACTTCATGTTCTGTTCTTCACTCAAAATAGATTTGCACCATACAAATCTAGTTCATTATTAGTGGTGTAGGCTGTGTAGAATGACCTCAAGACTTTCAAAGCACTCATTTGTAACAACGGAGGGACGAATTGGACACATGGCAACCAATGACTTCCGATGGGAAAACTAACCAGTTATGTTTGCATAGAACTTTTGAAGATCTCCCAGAGTTCTGGCTCCTTGATACTTAATTCTTCCAGTGCGATTGTGTATATGAAGAGCTGGAAAACTATGAACTCCAACTCTTGAAAGAACACTGCACATTTTCAAACAACAAAATGGGTACACATAACAAAATCTCTGACTACTATCTCCACGTTCATGAACTTTGAGAACACTGTAATCCACACTAGTTTGTGTGTCTATCTCAAGCTATCGCCACATAATATTATGGTCAAATGCAGCCTATCTAGGTGTCAAAAGTTTCTTATAAAGTAAACCACACTCGACATGGTGAAAGGTGTGTACATTCTAGTTGGGTCTAAGATACTGTTGCTTTGTGTGGAAGTTTAAAATTTTGGATAAATTAAGTCGTAAGTTTTCCACATTAGTTCAACGTTAACACCACATTATCAGCACCTAAAAATGGCTGTGGTCCACATCAGTAATATAGGAAAGCGCAAACTCTATATGCGATCCTATACCGCCACATTGTAGGCGTTAAATGCAACACTAAATTGTGAATGCTTCAAAACTTCTTTGCTAATAAAAATTCACATGGATCACACCAATTATATTGCAGAGTGCAATCCCACGCGGGTCTGAGATATTGCTGCTCTACTGCCACGTGAATGTCAAATCACAAAATTGTGCAACACAAAATTCTGTATGCTTCAAAGCGATTCAGCAGATAAAAAACAATATTGTTCACACTACTTATGGTAAAGAGTGCAATCCCACCTGGGTCTGAGACGTTGCTCCTCTACTGCCACGTGGAGTATGTGGGGATGCAAGGCAGCCATAGCTTCATAAATGGGGCGGAGAGAGCGAGAAAAAGGGCACCAGCTGGCATAGTACAGAACTGCCACATGGCGCTCAGTGGGAGCCTCAGAGGAGCTACGGAGAACTTCCAGGAGGGTGCTCAGAGAGGTCTCGTTTAGCTGCAAGTTTTAAAAGGAAGGTGAGGGAAAGGAGGACGAGTAGAGAAAGGGAGCAGGGGAGAAGTAAGGAAACTGACGAAGAGAGGGAGGTTGAGAGAGGAAATACAGAGCGTCCTCAACATTCATGGACTCTTTTGAGACCCTTATCTGTATGTGTTATCTACACTTGTGATTTCCACTTTCGAATAACAACTATAAAAGGCTTAAACCCCAAGAAAGCAAATCCTCCAGTAAGTCTACAGGAACCTGAAAAAAAAAATCCACTAACAGTGTCGTGTCGCCCCGCTATGTTTATTTTATAATATGACAAATCCTAATAAATATCTTTAAGCTTCTAGAAATATGAAGAAAAAATAGACAGATCTTAATTTAAGGTCACAATATAATTTGCAATATAAGATTAGTGTGGTGTACATTTCAGTGTCTTCTGGTGGCTTTTATGAATTAAAATAATTAATTACGATGGACCCATTTGCTGATGCAACTGGATCCTTAGTTCACTTTGAAAAAATATCTAACGTAGAATATACCACTGAGACACAGGCTAGAAGTCCAGATTTTAAACCCTGTTAAGAGGACAGACAAAATGCTGACGACCAGAAAACAAAACAAAACAAACTCACTTCCAAAACTAATCCCGTCAGTTCCGGATGGTTTGACAGTCCCTCCTCCTCTCTTCCTTCTATTCGACATTGTTGACGTGACATCAGCAATTCCTTCAGACCAACGACCTTACATTGACCCATTTCGGGGCATCCTTCAGGTATTAAATATTCTTCCAATTCAGTTCTGGCTGCAAAAAAAGGTTAGAAAAACAGAAAGAAAAGAAATAAGAATAGCCAGTACAGGGAATTTGTTGTTGTAATTTGTTGTTGTTTTTCTATACAGTAGTAGTACTTATCTTCAAGAGAATTCATGCTCAATTTTGAAAATATTTTGTCTCTTCTTTCGTCTATGTGGGTTACATTACTAAATTGAGTTTTGCAATGTGATTCATTATGGACCGCTTAAACAAATAGTGTTACTAACACTAATTTATGATTTCGGGTAAAAAAACCATGCACTCAACTAAGAGTTCTTAACAATAATAGGAATGAACGGTGTACCTGTGATCCTTTACAAATATAGACAGTGGAATTTGCAGACTTGGGGCAAGTCAACATTCCCCATGGATCCCCACTCCCTCCCCCTCCCCCTCCCCCTCTTCCCCTCTTCCCCTCCCCATCCCTCCACCCTCGCCCTCTCCCTCTCCCTCTCCCTCTTCCTCCCCTCGCCTAGGTTTCTCACCCGTCTGATTGGCATGAATTCCCACAGTATCTCCCATCCCCCACGCCCATATTGCCACGCAAAGTTGCACCGCATAGAAATATCGCCTGCGAAGTTCAAATTCGAGTCATCAATATGGGCTTAAAAAAACAAAAAAAAAACTGTTGGGAAAACACTGGAAAACTGGTCGGAAAAGAAAAACAAACTGGTAGGACAAGACAAACAAAGAGGTTGGAAAAGACACTGGAAACCTGGTAGGAAAATACTGTCTAGAATGTGAACACAAACAAAATTTTCAAAGAAAACCTCATCCTAACCTTAATCATAAAAATAATTTAAACTTCAACTTTCATATTAGCACTGAACCTAATTTTCAACCAAGCAAAAGCAAACATTACAGCAAAACAATTCTTATCAGAGTCCCATTACTGACCATAGGCAGAACTATACGCCAAACCCTAACCCTAATTCCCAAACCCTTTTTCCTTAACCCTTTTCATTTCCCTTTCCCTTTCCCCTTTTCACTGTTCCTTTCTCCTTTTCCCTTCTACCATTTCCCTTTACACTTTCCCCTTTCCCCTTTCCCTCTTTCCTTAACCCTTATTTGCTGAAGCGAACAAACCCTAATCTGCAACCCTAAAAATTGATGCATGAAATCTTAGCTGTCAACCATCGACCTGGTATAACTTTTTACGAATGGTGACAAATCAAATTGAAAATAAATGCGAGTCAAGAGAAAAAAATGTCAATATTCTAAGCTGGGAAAAAGAAAAAAGAAAAAGTACCCCTATTCCATTTTCAAGGGATTTGTAGAGAGCATACCTGACTGACATTGTGCCAGGTGGCAAAGCTGGAGCTATTTCTTCTCTCTGTTCTTGATTCCTTTTATATTCCTATCTCTGCTGTCGTTTTTTGTCTTGGATTTCAGTGGATAAAGGGCAATTGAAGATCATAAAAACTTAAGTTTTGACCTTGTAATCTGACTATCACACTCCTTTCAAGCCCTCTTTGTCGTATTATTATTATTTTTTTCTTAACCTCTCAAACACACGCTTTACCGCATAACGTTACCCTGATACAGATAAAATTTCTGAATGGACTGTTGGTGTGAAATTAACAAAAACGCAGCTTACTGTACTGTATAATACTTCACTGTCCTGTACCGTAGTGCAACACAGCACTGTACTTTGCCGGACACTGTTTTGTTAGTTTTGTACATAGAGCGTCAACATGGAGACAGAATCCGGACGATCGAACGGTCACCGTTATTCGTGGCATAATGAACGGGCTTACCAAATGAGTTTTACACGTGTAGACGAACTCAAGGGCGGCATTTCTTGGTTGTCCAATGACTGCCTGTCCGTAGATGTCTGTGCCAATCAGAAGCTTTTTTGTTAACTCACTAGGGGTTTAGCGACTGCGGGGTTTTGGAAAAGATGATGGTGTCTTCTCTCGCCCCTTCTTCTCGGCAGTCTATAAAGTGCCTGTTGCCTTCACCATTCTAGAAACATCTCTTTTGGTGACCGTTGTTTGCTATCTCGTTGTGCTTCATATTCAACTTCATGCAGCGGAAATGTTACATTTGTCCATGTCTGTGACTTGGTTTTATTTTTTTGGGCAGTATTCTTCGAGCCGATGTGGCTCGATTGATACCGTCTTTTGTCCACTGAGCGATGGATGACATAAATAATGGTTCGTTACTCTCCTCCTGATAAAAATTAACTTGTTGTAGCACTAACGCTCAACTTGATATCACGGTAGTTGTTCTGGTATCTTGTGGTGTCACATATCCTTCGACTGCTGTAGAGCTCTCTCTTCCTGACTCAATTCTGGCATCCTGCAGTCTGTATTTAACCTGTATTTTGCTGTTATGTCTATAGCTGTCAAAAATAACTCTTTCGAGAATTTTCTTTTTTAATTTATTCTTTTAGCTTTAAAGTCTTTTTCAATTTACTGTTGTGCAGGTGTTGCTGAATGCTTAAGAATGCCTCCCGGGGATGAATCATGAGTAAACGTTTGCTTGAAGCCATTTGATTCCACTACCATGGAACATATAAGCAGTGTCCTTTCTGTTGTGCTTATTTTTTTTCGACGTGTTGCGTTGTCGTTTTGTCGTTTTGTTGGAGCCCTTAATGCCGTTATACTTTCCTAGATGTGGCACGTCAATGTGGTCGGTAGTCCTGGCAGTCCCGTGTGTACAACTTTGCGCCTTCTCATTGCGCTTAAGTTGAAGGGGAACTGCAAAGATTCATTGGGCGAGTGGGCAGTTAAGAGGACAGGTTAATGCCTGGATGATTTCCCTAACAATCATTCGCTCTATATATTTTTTCAGTCTTAGACATGCCTGTTTATGGTGTCTTAAGTCTGCGTGCTTATGCTTAACAAAGTGGTAATGGTTTTGCCTACAGGTGGAAAACATTGTTCTTGACATCGTCGAAGGGCCTTCATGCGAAAAGACTTCCCGAGTCTGCCAGCGGTTCATAAAATTTATCATATATGTGAGGCAACTTTCAGATTATTTATGAAAACTTACTTAAGCTATTTGATCGAGCAGTAAATATCTGTGTATGCCTGCGTTCAATAGGCAGAAAGCGCCTTGGCGGCTGGGCTTGAAAACCCTGGCACTGGCTACTGAGCGTGGATGCGCAGGCTACAATAAATGTCATTCCTACTCCGGGATCAGACAATTTTCGTTTGTTTAGACCTCGAACGGAGTGTTGACATTTCTTTTAAATGGGATCTTGTTCGCTTACCTACTATGTGGAGGCAGTGTTTTTCTGTAGGTGTCAGTGTGGAACTTGTTCTTGTATATATTTTTTCTGGCTTTGCACTGTTTGACTTGTAGCTGACGGTAATGGTTGCTTGCACAATTCAGAACCTCTTCTTTCGAGGCCTATTAATTTGAACGGGAACGCGGGCCTTCAAGTGTCCTTAGTTGGTGAGTTTGCGTCCCATAGCGCATTGCATTGGGTTCATATAATAGTGCTGCTAATTTGTTGTTTTCTTGTGCACTTCTATACTGCCAGAGCTATGATGATTAATTCTCCAGTTTAAGCCAGTTCTGCTACTGATCTTAAGTGATTGAGAAACTGGACACATTTTGCTGAGCTCTGTAACTCTATAAGAACCATAATGCTTTCTGGAGACCTCTGTTTACGTTGATTGGTACTTTTCTTTGCTTCTTTGTCATTCCTGTAGTCACTATTTGTGCTCTAGCTCTTTATTTATATGCAATTTGTAAGGTACTCGTTTTTTTCAGTTTTTTCCCAGATTGGCAGACTTGGCTGTGATGAGAAACTATCCGCGCTTCTGAGGCTTGCGCCAATGAAGCATGAAAAGATAATGGTTGAATTTCTTAATCTGAGCCAAGGTCTTGTCCAGATTTTTCCTATTTTTTTGTGGTTTGAATGGTAAAGGATGACTGAGCTTGCTAAAAAGATGTGCTAACAAGCACTATGTTTGTTTTTCAGGTTGTTTCTGTCGACTCGCGCAAATTTTGTTCCCCTGACCATATAATTTTCGTTGGGAGTTTTTCCCGTGTGTAATTGCTTGACAGTAGTCCAGCCTCTTGCATGGATTATGAAAATACGATTATTTGGAAATGTGGAATCTATAATTCTGTTAGTGTATCATTATTTTAGGAACAGGAGATATATTGGTCCACACTACTCTCTGTGTCGAAAGTACCCCATTTCTACAAATAATGAAAGAGCAAATTTTAGGGCAATTCTTGTCCTTACATGATGTTTTTGTGTAAATGTATACTGTCCTGCTGTGGGAATGAATGTTTTGCTTACTTTCTGTAGTACTATCCTATACAAGAATGTTTAGACGTACTAAAATGCTGAAATGTAGTCTCGCAAGTGCTGTTCTTTACCGCTGCCATCTTTTGACATGTAAACCTGATTATATTGACTAAAATGAAAAATGGATTGTCTCGTTCAGCAATTTCTGCTAAGAAAGCTGTCTATAATTAAGTTGGCAATTTATTTAAGAGCCAATAGTAAGCTGACCCCAAATATCGAGAAACTCTCATCGACAGTCCTAAAATATTCTAGAAACAGTGTGCTAGGAGATATTGAAAACTTTGAAATTTCTTTCTACCCTAGTCAGGTAAACAATAAAATAGAAAGGACGATGCTAAACCATCTGAGGCCGGGTGTACAAAAAGGGAGGCATGGCCAAGTTGAGGGAGTTCGGGAACATGTCGACGGTCCAAAACCTCATTAGTCGATCGAAGTAGAATATAAGTCTGCACCAACTATAAGGCATCAAATAACCGCTGACTATAGAAAGAAGGGGCGAAGGAGGAGAGCTTCCAGATCCTCGTCGCTCGAAAGCACGTTGTTCACAAGGTCGGAGAAACTCGTCCAACACAACACCCAAACAACCAAAGATCTTGACCGTCACCGGAATAAATTCATCCATAGGATTCCGGTGGGCATAATCACGCTCCTTCACCTTGGCGGCATCACGAGTGGCCACCCCAACATGCCGAGCAGCCTGACCAACGACTGTTGCCAAAGTAGGGTTAGCCAATACAATATCACCAAAAATGTGACGGACACCATCGAGCAAAACAACACCGATCCGGCGCGAGGGAATTATATGAGAAACATCTCCACGCACAGAAAAGCCCCCCTCCGAAGCGATAGTCGCGACAGCGTCGCGGATAGAGTCGTGCGCCTGGGTCAATTCTCCCCTATGGGAGCAACGAAAGCAAATGGACACCACCGGGCACCAAGACGCGACCACATGCGCGAACTAGAGAGCCAAGTAAAGGAGGATAGGGGAGGCCCAGGCAAAACCGGAAGGCAGTGGTGAACTGAGCAGGTGAGAATCGAAGAGTGGACAAAATAAGTGTAGCAAATAGCCAAGACCCAGAACCAGGTCCACCACAAGAGAGAAGACGGGCACGCGAAGAATCAGAGGGAAGCGCCTCGAGAAGCTCGGATTTAATGGCGGTGACAACCCGATCGGAAATCGATTCATGAGCACGCTCCACAGATTTCGTAACAAGGGTGGAAAGAATCTGCACATCCACTAAGGCATGAGGAGGAAGAGAACGTGACGCGTCCCATAGAAACCGTTGGAAGGCGAACACACCATTTGAGACCCGAGGGACCACAGTGGTCACCTAAGTCAGTTGGTCACTAAGTCAGTTGCACTAACTGTGTATCTTGAAATCTGGATGGTTGTTTACATATCTGGAATGCAATGTGTTTGAAATACTATGTGTCTCCCTTGATGACAATCAATGATGCTCTAAAGATGAATCTTTGATGTAGATCTTTGAGTTCCTGATCCTATTGTCCTTGTGCTGATTTCATCTATCACACGTGGTACTGTGGCAATATGACACGTCTCGACATTACTATGGTTATGTAAATATGCTCCAATATGTGCTATGCGAAAAGGAAAAACGAGTGAGATATGCAATAGCAGGCGTAAGCCATAATTGTGGTGTTATATGTGCATTGCTGACCATTTGCGGGAAACATTTAAAACCACCTGTAAACGGAAGATGAATGAGATTCTGTGAAAACGAATCCAAACCAGATAGAACATCTAATTCAACTAGTTTAATAACTCAGTGTATCCTCTTCCTCCCTGCCCTTAGCTTTTGGTTGAACGCAACGCTGCTAGGAAAGAGAGGTTATGCACACCGAAATGATGTCCATGACTTTATTTCACTAACAGTTTAGATATTTAGCGGTTTGGAAGTTGCTTTGGATGAGTTCTTTCGAATTTATGGTTAGCGTGCTTAGAATCTCTAAACTGCTTGTCCTTGTGGTTGGCGTTTTTCCCAATGGAGCCCTTGGAGCGCTCCCTCTTCTAACCTTCTTTCTAATTTGTTTATCTGTGGCATTTTAGCGGCTGCAAGCTTCTATCTTCCTTCTATCTGTCATTACTGTTATGGATTGTCAATATATTCCGGAACTCCCTCACATTGTCAATATATTCTGGAACTCCCTCACAGTATACTCTGTCGGGCGCGGGGGATCTAATCGCCAGCTATATTTAGATTTAGCTAGGTAGTTTTTGTTTATGTTTTAGTATGTTCACTTGAATGTCGGTGTCTGGCCCTTGTTTGTGTGTTAATGTCATTCACACAGTTTCCCTTTAATTTTTGCATCCTACCGCTCTTGGTTTTTCACTTTCGTTTTTGACTTTCATTTTTTGTTCCCAAATATTGGATGCTTTACCGCCGTGCTTTTCAGTCGTAACCATGATATTGGTGTATCGCTTCAATAGCAAATTGAAGAGGGACGAAATCCTGCACAGGCAAACTCAAATGATGATGGGCTGTCAGTACCGAATGTGGAAGTTTCCCCAATCCTCTCCTCCCAAATGAAGGTCGACTACAAGTACGAAGGTGCAAATAAACACTTATGAAACCAAATATCTTGAAAGCCATTAAATTTATACTGTCCATATCATTTTGGTGTAGCATTTTGGTTATTTGGCTCCTTGAGCACTGAAATACCATAAACCTTTGATATGTCGAGTCCCTTGGCGCTTGCTTTGCGATACTCGGGGTTTGCCAAATGATCTACAACAAACATCAACAAACGGCCTCTGACCAATAGTCAGTTACAAGACAGCTATAGTTAGTTACAAGACACAATAGTCAGTTATAAGACAGCAACAGTTTGTTACGAGACTTCGGGCGGAATTTATTTATTGATTGATAAACTGTTCCAACATTTTCAATGTCAGGAAAAGGCAACTGTTAAGACAAATCGGGACCTATTCTTCCACATAGTCAATCGCCTACTACTATCCTGTTCCAAAAAGTCATTTCTATAGAAACATGTTCTCAGAGGACCAAATCTCACGGCATACTAGCTAGTTTTTTTCTTCCCTTCCCTTTCCTTGTCCCTCTCCCACTCCTTTGTTAATAACCACTCATTCTTGCATATAGTTTTCTTTCAAACCCCACGGTAGTTTTTCAAATCTTTTTTCCTGCAAGTTATACTTTGAAGGTCGTTTTCTTCGTCTAAATTGACTACCTTTTCAAGTTATTAATTTTGAAATCAAAATACTCCCAGTGTAAGTCATTTATCTCAGAAAATTCCAGTTGTAGCAGTCTCTCTCGAGCCGCCATTTCTTCCTCTGCTACACCGTGTATTGCTGTTAGTGTAAATATTTTTTTACGCCACTTAAAACATATTTTCTAAGTGCACACATGTCGGGTTTTCAATCCAATCGTTGCGGTTGAAAGGCAAGAGTCTCACCTTCCGACGGTCGGTCTCCAATCAAAAATCGAAAATGTAAGTGGCAAAAAAACACTAATAGCGATACATGGTGTAGTTTTCTCATCCTTTCCTGTAACTTGCTTACCAAGTAAATGTGTTTTCCACATTCTTCCACATTCTTTGTTTTCTCCTTCGTCACATTCTCAGCAAGCTCTATGGCATCTTTAAACTTCATAAGACCACCGTCTCTTTCTGGTTCTTTTTCTTGTTTTTCAACTTGATCCTTCGCTTTCAGAATGGAAAAAAAAGGATTCAGTAGAATGGAGACGCGAACGTCTTTTTTAACCTGAATATTTGTTAAGTAGTTAATGAAAATAAGAGTTTTTGAGCCTGATTTGAACTTGTTCCCAGGATTCCAAGGATAAATTTCTCATGCTCCTAAATGCCACGAGGACTAAATAGTACTCCAGGCTTAAAAGAAATTTAAACGGATATGCAAATTGGAACAAATTGAGCGATGATCCTCCTAAAGAAAATTTTGAATTCCTTGTAAGCCTGTCTTTGGGAAATTAATTTGAGGTCATTTTCAAGCGCAGGTATTAGTGTTTCTAACAAACCATTTAATGAATCAAACTAAAAGGCATAGAAAACAATTTTCAAACTCCGTATTTATGCAATAAACTGAGCCCATCGCTTCACTTCACGAGTGATAGAAACCACACCAAAATAGAAAAATGGATTGAAGAATTAAATAGAGAGATAAACGGTAAAGAAACAAAAACAGATAAAAAGACATCTATCTCCCGTTACACTTTCAATGGCATTAACACCCATATGTGAGGCTAGTGCTAGAGCGAAATATGAAAGATTTTTCAAGGAATAAAGAAAAAAATCCTTTCAGGACTCTTACCGCTTTCGTAGTCTCAAGCCATTTCTTCAACCCTTCCATACTAAAATTGTTGCTTTCCGTTTCGATCAGCAAATTCACTAACGTCTCGACCACATATGTTCTCAAATTCAAAAATTCTGGATTTTCTGTATGGAAGTAAACTGGCTGTTTGCCCATTTTTTCCTTTAACATTTTATCAAAAAAATTCACATAATTGGTAGATAAGCCTGTCCGAAGCTCAATCAACACAATCTTAAAACTCTCCATTTGTTGAAACCAAGAAAGAGATCGATTTTCCAAACCAACATTGTATCGCAATTTCCAAATCTTTTCCTCTCCCAATGAGATTTGGCTGGTATCCAAATGAAATAAATGACTACCCGTTTTTTTCAAGTAGAGAAGGGCTGACGTGAGACCGAGGGTTATTTGCCACATGTCAATAAGATTGATACGTTCACGCTGAAGTTTTTCAAAAATCGTGCCACCTTCCATGTAGTCAGTTACGATGCATAATGGTTGAGGAGACCAAGCGATAGTCTTCAAAATGTTGGGATGGTCCATATTTTTCGCATGGTTTATTTTTTTTTCAAGATAATCAAAACAATTTGAACCGTTCGATTCGATCTCTAGTACACGGTGTACAGAAACTTTAAGGCCGTTAAAATTACCACCGTAAATAAGGCCGGAAGAGAGAAGAGACACGTGTAAATCAGAGAAATTATTTGTGATTTTTTCGATTTGCTCTTCGGAAAGTGAATTGAGGGAAGACATAATCGACAGGGAACTATGGGGAAATAATAGAGATAAAGGGCACGATTTGGGAAGAAGTAGAAACAGAGGAAGAGGAGGAGAGGGAGAGAAAGGAGTTGGGAAAGAGAACCGGAAGAGGAAAAGTGGGCAGAAGGGAGGGAGAAACAAGGAGAAAAAGCTGAGATTCTGAATAGTTGTGACAAATAGAGAAACTAAATATTTCGGAAAAGGAAGCAAGGAAGGAAAAATAAGTTTGAGAAAATCAGAAGGGAAGTAGAGCGAAGTGAGTGTTTATTTTTTTATATGTTCTATGTTTAGCTGGACGCCATCATATCTTACCTGTGGAAAAGACAGATGCGTGTATACTACGATTTTAGCCATCGAAAAAGTAACATAATGGAAAGAAGGGGAGTTACAAAAATTTGTCCCAAAATCATTAGGTTGAATAGCAAATGTCATTGTGATCCTAATTGCATTTCTAGCTCACTTATAAGTGATAGAAGAAGTATCAAAATAGAAAAATGGATTGAAGAATTAAGTAGAGAGATAAACGGTAAAGAAACAAAAACAGCTAAAAAGACATCTATCTCCCGCTACACTTTCAATGGCATTAACACCCATATGTAAGGCTAGTGCTAGAGCAAAACATGAAAGAATTTTCAAGGAATGAAAAAAAACCCTTCAGAAGTCTTACCTCTAGAGCAGTCCCAAAACGCCATTTTCCCAATCCTTCCATAGTTAAGTTGTTTCTTTCCAATTCGATCACCAAATCAACTAACGTTTCGACCACATTTTGTTCTCCAATTTCTCTTCCAAAAATCTAAATTTTCTGTAAGCAAGATAAGTTTACCTCTGTCCCTTATTTCCTTTAACATTTCACCGAAAGATTTCGCATTATTGGAAGGTAAGCCTGTCAAAAGCTCAACCAGCACAATTCTAAGATTCTCCATTTGTTGAAACCTCGGAAAAGACCGATGTTCTAAACCAGCATTGTATCGCAATTTCCAATTTTTTTTCTCTCCCAAAGAGATTTGACTCATACCCAGGTCAAATAAAGGACTGCCTATGTTGTTCAAATAGAGAAAGGTTGATGTGAGATCTAGGGTTATTTACTTATTTGCCACGTGTCAATGACTCTGATACCGTTACGCTGAAGCCTCTCCGAAACGGTGTCGCCTTCCATGTATTCAGTTACGATACACAATGGTTGAGGAGACCAAGCAATAGTTTTTCACAATGTTGGGATAATCCATAGTTTTTGCAAACTGTAGCAATTCTCGAGATAGTCAGAACATTTTGAACCTTGCGATTCGATCTCCAGTAGAGGGTTAATGGAAACTTTAAGGTCGTCTAAGTTTCCACCAAATAAGGCCGGAAGAGAGAAGACACACTTGTGTTATAAATCAGAGAAATTGTTTGTTATTTTTTCTATTTCCTCTTCAGATAGTGAAGGGAGGAAAAACATATTTGATAGAAAACTAGAAGACGGGGACTGTAGGCAAAATATAGTAAATAGAGGTAAAGGGCACGATTGTAATATATGGAGGTAGGGGCAGGATTTTGGAAAAAGTGGAAATTGAGGAAGAGGAAGAGAGGGAGAGACGGAGTTCGGAAAGAGAGTTCGGCAGTGGAAAAGGCAGTGGAGGAAAGGGAGGGCTTCAAATTCAGCAGGGCTGGGAGGAGAGTGATAACAAATGTAGGGAGAGGGAGAAGTCACGGTTGGAAAAGAGAGAAGTAGGCGGGGAATTGAGAAAAAACATGGAAAAAAAATTGAGATTCGGAAAAGTGGTGATAGACAGAGAGATTAAATGCTTCAGGAAAGGATTCAAGGACAGAAAAATAAGTTTGAGGTAATCAGACGAAGGGTGAGTAGAGAGAAGAGAGGGAGAGAGGGGACAAAGAAAAGAAACTGGGGAAGACCAGTTGGGAGAGAGAGAAAGAACAGCGAGAGGATTTAGTGCATTATGGGAGACCTTTTGGGAGAGAGAGGTAGAAGAGAGAGCGATTTAAAAGGTAAATAACTAAATATGTCAGAGGTCTGAAGGACTTTTCTTTAATTTAGTGAACGCCATTGATCCAGCTCGATAAAATCCTTCAAATTGTACGGCTCCACGTGGCACCATCTCAGGTGGTCAACGAATATTTCAAGAGAGTGTCATTCACATTTTTCCCATCTGAGATATTTTTCCATCCATGGACTCTGGTAGTGTAATTTTCTACAAATCGATGCACTTTTCGCGGTTTTTTTTTTATCTTTCTTATGCATTTTTACTTTTCCAGCACAGGCGATTTGCAACTACGTACGGATAAACGATTTTCTCTTTTTCGATTGATGAAGCAGATACTGATGTACGTATGGCTTTGTGAGGACGTGTACTTATGTACCAGATAATTTTTCCGATAGTGTACCCTTTAGACACGCATCGTTAAGCGAATGGTCAGGGAATTACTCCTTGTCGGCTAGTCTTGTCATCTTGTTTGTTCCGGGACCCAAAGTCATGGCACTTTTTTTTGGTCATCTAGCGAAAATCTAAAATGGAGCTGCGAGTTTTGAAAAAGTCTTCAGGATTGTACGAATTTCTAGGTAGAACAATGCACCAAGGAAAAGGAACGTTTCCATGGTGGCTTTACAAGCTCCCTGCCTGCGCCATATACATACATTCCCCCATGTTTTATCATTAGAGTGCATATGGTACGGACAGAGGGCTTGTTATTTCGTCATGGAATGATGCCCTTTCCCTTGCTGTACAGTTCGACCTAGAAAATGTACGGTTCTACAGACACTATCAGATTGGTCCGTAAGTTACTTGTCGTGTAGCTCCATGCTCTATTTTGGGTCTATAACGAAGATTCTAGTGGGTCAATATGAAAGTCAAGAGTTTGATTAATTTATTTATTTATTGAATGATTGATCGGTTAGTTGATTGACTGATTGATTGATTGATTGTTTGACCTATTGATCTATTGATAAATTGATTGATGGATTGATTGATTGATTGATCTAGCACTTTGTTGCTTTATTAACTGGAGATTGATTAATTAATTGATTGATTGATTGATTGATCCAGTACTTAGGTTGCTTTATTAACTGGGGGATTGATTAATTAATTAATTGATTGATTGATTGGTTGACTAATTGGTTGACTGATTGTTTGGTTGGTTAATTGGTTAATTGATTCATCCATTGATTGATTGATTGGTTAGTGGATTGGTTGATTGATTGATTAACTAATTTATTGGTTAATCTATCTATTTTTCGACTGGTCTTTTGGTTGATAGATTGATTGTAAAATGGATTGATTGATGGACTGATTAGTGGATTGGTTAAACGATTATTTAATTGAAAAATTGAATGATTGATTAATTTCTTTCCTTCATTGATTGGTTAACCAGCTGATTGATGGATTGATTAATTGATTGATGGATTGATTAATTGATTGATTGATTGATTCACCGATTGGTTGATTGATTGATTCACCGATTGGTTGTTTGATTGACTAATTAATTACTTGAAGATTGATTAATTGGTAGATCGATTAACTGGTTGATTGGTTCATTGATCAGTTGGTTAACTTACTGACTGATTCATTGGTTACTTGATCGAATGATTAATTCATCGATTAGATGGCTGTTTGATTGCTAAATCAACTGGTTGATAGGTTAATTGATCGATTGGATAATTTATTGATTGGTTGATTGATTGATTGATTGGCTGATTGATCAATTTGCTGCTTGATTGATTGATTGATTAATTAATTAATTGATCGATTGATCGATTGAATGATTTTTTGATTGAATGATTATTTGATTGAATGGTTAAATTGACTGATTGATAATCGATTGATTGATTGAATGATTATTCGAATGAATGGTTAATCTGATTGCTTGACTTATTGATTGATTGCTGTGTTTGTACTTCGGTTAATAGATTGATCGGTAAATTTGTTGAAAAAGTAAGTAGAATTAGAGAATTGGGTAATTTGGTAATTAATCGACTGGGCGACAATTTGAACGGTTAATTGGTGAACTGATCTATCAATTGATCGATTAGCTGATTTTCTTGTTAATTGTTTAACTCATTTTTTCATGTAATCATTAATTGTCTAAAGAGGGGCGGAAAAAAAAGAAAATGATACGGAACGGAGGGGGGATGGGCGGGGAGGGAGAAGAGGACTAGTTTGTGTGAAAAGAGGGAAAAAAAAGGAGGAAGAGACAAAAGTACGCAAATGAAACAAAAAAAAGAGAAATATAATGATGACGAGCACACGGACAATGATGTTGACCTAGTAATAATGGTAGGTAAGATATCACATGACAATGAGGATACCTCTCCCTCTCCCTAGCCCTCCCGCGCCCTCCTTATTTTTTATTTTATTTTAATATTTGTCAACAGAGAGAATGGAGGAGCATCTTCTGAGGCCATGTAGAATTAGAATTTGTACTTTAAAGAATAGAAAATGAAGGTGGCTTTCGTCGCCTCTGTGGAGTTCGGAAGTTCCGATCTGTTCTATTCTGTTCCATTCCGTTTTGTTTCCTTCCTCTTAGTTTCGATCAGTTCAGTTCTATTCAGTTCAGGTCAGTTCAATTTCGTTTGGTTAAATTCTATTGAGTGCTGATTTGTTATGTTCAGTTGTGTTCCACTCAGTTCCATTCGGCTCCGTTCCGTTCATTTCAGTTCTGTTATGTACCATTCCATTTAAATTGGAGCTGATCGGAACGAATCAGTCAACTGTAATTTTTGGTCGGAGCCCTGTTTGGTTAGATTGAGTGCAGCTCCGATTTGCTTGGGAAGAGGAACAATTTGTAGGGTTTGGAATGGGGAAGAAGATATTTTAGTGTAAATAGGAGCTGGTTTATTCAATTGGGAGCTTCTTGAAGTGGGAAATTGTTTTTCATTTAGTTTTGCTGAAACATTTTTTCCCTTTGTGGAGGGGAATATTGCGATGATTAGAGGGAAATAGAGGCTGGATCAGAAGGGGCAGAGGGGATTTAGGTTTGCAGAAAAGCGAAAGTCTTTGTCTAATTTTGTTGTTGTGCAGATTGACGCATTTCTCATGTAGAAATGAAAACATTTGAAAATTTATTGTTTCAATTTTGTGTCACGATACCTTTTACTCTGAAGTGGGTTAAGAGGGTTGCTATTTTCTCCTACTTCTAATTTTGAAGTGGGTTTTCCTTTCCTCTTTTCCCTTATGTCTGAAATGTGTTCCTCTTTTTTCCTTCGCTTTTTCTCCTACATGGGTTTCTCTTTTCCTCCTCTTTCCCCTGAAATGTCTCTCCTGTTTATCTTTTTTTCCTTTTCTCTGAAGTGGGATTCTCCCCTCCTCCTACCTCCCTCCTTTCCACGGAGATTCTTATGCTCAGATAACATAGGTATACAAGGGAAAATAAAAGAGAAAAGAGAAAATGACTTTATGAAGAACATTAAAAATTGGAAAAAAACAGCCAGATCTGATCATGAAAAGCTGGGAAAATAGTTCAAGGTCGTGATTAATCAAAGTACAGAAAATGACAAAAGTTAGAGGACCCGATCAATTAAAAATCCGTTCTCTCAAAGAAATTAGATTTAAGAATACGCTTTTATCTCTAAATGCAGTTTTACTGGCTTAAATCTATGGATAAGACGGCCTATATGTAAAGTTGCAATGGGAGTGGACGCCCTTCGAGTGGTGGCCCTTGTGAAAGAAATCCTCTGTAAACCTTAAAAGTCGAAGGACGTTTTCAGTTTATTTTGTCCGTATAAGAATACATTCTTACGAGGGGGGATTCCCCATTTTCAAGCTGTTTCAATTCTTGTTATGTACAGCAATATTATTATCGCAAGAAAATATTGCAAGATGCCCAGTATCTATTCATTCCTGTGTTTACCGGTTAGTATTCTCTCTGATATTGTAGGTTATAGAAGTGTACTACGAATATTGTGGATTGTTTTGTAAATAGGCATTTTTAGTACTCAAACCTCCATCTAAGGAGGCGATTTTTTTAAGGCAAAAATTGCCATTGTAGTTTGTTTATGGCACTATCCTGAAAGTTATGCAACAAATACTTTATGCGATAACAATTTCGGAAAGAGTTGAGAGTTGAAGGATGGAAGTATTTTTATGTGAGCAACAAAAATCTCAAAGGCTTATACCTTGATAAAATTTCGGCTCATTAAAGAATTTAGAGAGGGAGAGAGGGAGAGGGAGAGGGAGAGAGGGAGAGGGAGAGGGAGTGGGAGAGGGACAGGGAGAGGGAGCCATTTGTGTCCTTACTTA